>CAVNYN010210850.1:0-20343 GCA_963692815.1 Nyctanthes arbor-tristis | reverse complement strand
TTTCTTTTTTTTTTTTTTTTTTTTCAACTGGACTGATGAGTCCAATCCAACTTTTGAAACACATTGTGGTTCGTAAGTGGTAGTCGAGACCTTACCTACCCAACTTGTATCTAGTTGTTGGAGTGCAAATTCATCAACTACTTAATAGGGTTTGCAAGTGGATCAATTAAAATAGTTCTCACTAGTAGTAAACAAATGACATGTCCATAATATTAATATGTGCATAATTGAAGAGAGAGCATGTATTTTAGTTGAATCAGCGCTTAAGATATTTTTTAAAATAATAAAGAACGTGACATGTTAATAGTGTGTGCATAATTAAAGGGAGAACATTTACAATGCATGTGTTCCCGATTCAACACCTCTATGAGCAAAATAACTAATGACTATACCACCGACAATGTTTTCATCTTGATCGAGTTATGATAGGATATAGACGTGACGAAAAAAATATCGAATTAAGTATTCAACAACACCCGAATTTTAAGAAGATATGAGTTAAGATATTTTCTGAACACTTAAAGCATTTTTATGTCGGGCAAAGAGTGGAAAGGAAAAAGGCAAATGAGAAAAGAAGGGGAAAAGAAAAGAAAAATTTGTTTTTTTCCCTCAAAATTATTTGACTTTGTGAAGGAACGTTAGAAATGCTCTTAGTACTTACGTCATATATATTATATTATTATTTTTATAAATCCCAAGTAGTTTGTTTTTCTTTTTGGTAACCGATGGTAGTTCGTTATATGGGTCATTTTAGTTTGGAGAATTAATCATGTTGCCAACATTAATTGCTTCCGGAAGCTCTGAATCTCTGATTAAGCAGCAAAATAATGTATTATATTGATGAACGTCTTCTAGACTATGCAATTGAATCAATTTAAAATACTTAAGATTAATAAACAATATGCTATCTTCATCATGTGCATGTAATTAAAGTTATTATTATGGTATTATTACGTTACGTATTTATATTTATTTATATATGTGGCCCTAACTTGATATATATTCTTAAGGTCGAGGAGTGTTTCAGAAGTTTAGTTGAGTTATTATATTATTGTGTAACAAAATCAGTGCGTAATTTGGATTGTTAGGCGAATCTACAAGTTAGCGCTACTGGTCAAAAGTTTCCTAATGGGGCAAATTAACATGGAAAAAACACTAAAATTTTTATTTATTTCAACTATGTATTTTACGCTTGCAAAAAAAAAAAATGTATATTACTTACATAACTACAAACTCATTAACAATAAACATACAACAAAATAGCTAAGACCTAAATGGTCTAATGACATTCAAGTGAGTTTTCTTAGGGCCGTAGCCGAGGGAGTCCTAGGCCCAAAATATTTTTCCTTTTTACTAGTAAAATTAAAAAAAAAGAAAAGAAAAGAGAAATTATAGAAATGGGTTATTCGTACAGTTTAGGCCAACCCTACAATGTCAACTGACTATGCTACTGAGTTTCCTACATCCTAGGTCTAGAGTTCACTCCTCCTCAACATTCTCCGTGTAATATTTAAAAAAACATATAAAAAATAAAGCATAAATTAGGTCAACAAAGCATAAACGTATCACATAAGAACAAACTGTTGTAACTTGTAAACAAAGAATTAAGGTTAAACAAAAGTTTCAAAAGACCAATCACTCAAATAATATCCTTATATCAATCAAACATTCATAATTTAATTGTCCAATCATTTCTTTTTAAATTATTCCATTATGATTAAAAAAATGAAGAAGAAGAACTAAGGATTGAAAATTATCTAACAGAAAAATTTGCTCCCATTATCTGGGCACCCGACTGCGCAAGACCCACACCTCCTTAACCTCGTGACAAAACTGGTCATGAACAAAATCAAAATCTTGTCTCTCTTAAGGAAGAGAAATAAAATGGAGAAAATCAAGGGTTCTTTTGATAAATACACTTTTTTATTAATACTCAAAATATCTTCTGGTTCAAAGTAATTGTAAAAATGCCCTTTTTATTGTAAAACTATACCTAAGCCTGTTTTTATTAAAATTTAATGTTTTAATTAAATTTAATAATAGTAATAATATACAAACCAACATCAAAACCGCCAATGGCAACAGTCACCACCAATTGTCCGCCATAAACATCACAGTGTCATCTCCTAGTAAGGTAAAAAATATAGTAACAAACACCAAAACTGATGAAAAAATTAACCTAACAAAAACCCAAAAAAAAAATCAAAGTTGGTTACAATCACAACAAAAATTCTCATGTCTCAAAAATCAACTCCCCTAAAAAACCAAAACAAAAAGAATTCAAGTCCCAAGAAATGCATATAACATATCAAAGATTGGGTAACAACAAAAGGTAACAATGGTAATAAAATCATCGGAAAAGTAAGAAAACTGTGGTAACAAAATTTAGAACATGGTAACATGTTAAAAAAAACCATGGTAACCCCAAAAAAAAAACCGTGACAAACAAATGGTAACAAAATAAACTTGGTAACAAAAATCAAGTGTAAAAATTTTCATGATCATTCAAAAGTTGGTGCAAAAATGAGGAGAAAGCAAATAACAAAAAATTTCCATGGTAATCCAAAAATTAATTAATGCAAAAATTAGGAGAAACAAAAAAAAAAAAAAAAAAAGCAAGCAAATGTTGAAAGAGACACGGATCTACACCTCCACTAACAACGGCATATATCGACTTTCGTGGCCGCTAGCAACGGCACGATGTGGTGTGTTGTGGTGTTGAAAGTGCGCTAGGTTGGTAGTGGTTGGAGGGATTAGAGTAGCGTGGATTAGAGTAGCGTGGGTTGTGTAGATGGATGGCGTGGCGGTCGGATTGAATGTGATGGTTACGACGGTCGAAGGAAAGATAGCGGTGGACGGATGGGATATGGTGTGGCGACGACTGGTACATATAGAGGGGCCATAATTCAAATAAAACCTCCCATCTCGTGTGGCGTATGTAGACGCATGCCTGTTTATTTAAAATACGCGTAGTGTGCACGAAATACACACCACACAGGGTGCAAGGTTTTGTTACAAAACCCGTAGAAGGTTTTTGAAAATTTTTCATCCAAATAAATCCTAAAAGATAAATGAAATATGTCTAAATATATATATAATATATATATATATATATATAAGAAAAGTAGTCTGCGGTATAGCTGTACCACAATTTTCCAATTAAAATTGCATTTTCGGGGGGATATTTTAGATTTTTAAGTTCGTTACAGTAATTTTTGCAGTCAACTATATATTTACTGTTTCGATTTAAATTAATTTGGTTGTTCTAATTTCAATTTTTCTTTATCTTCTTCTATCTTTAACGCAGATTCTGGTTTATGTGATAATTTGACTTCATTTAAAATTGTTGATCGACGAATGCGATTTAATTTTTTAGATAGGAAAAATGCCCGAGATTGGAAGGGCTCCCGTTTCGCTAATTTATATATATTTTTTGTTTGAATTTAATATCTTATTATGTCGTCTTTTATTTTTTATTTTTTTCCCTTTAGTTGTTTTACTAAAGATTTTAATTCGCCAAAATATGACATTGTAGTCTAAGTAACTCAAATTCAATTTTTAATAAGAAATCTTTAAAAAATATGGATCACGTTACACATATGAAATAAAATTGATTACCCAAATCCTCAATATGAATCAATTTCTTTGTATTTACAATTAATGGGTGACTTGATGCGTATATAATTGATTATATTCAAAAACTTAAAATTAGGAATGCAAAATATCTATTAAAAATATTTGGATTCTGAAACGAAATAAAGTAAATGACGGTGTTATTTATATAATAGTTTACTTTTTGTTTAATCATTTTAATTGCTTTTGCGGTTTACTCGAGTTATATATTATTAGTTTACTATTTTATTAAATAGATTTTTATCAGATAAAGATTGGAGATAATTTAGGTAATTCTTACGAATTATCAATAATCTTATCATTTGTTAAACAGAATTAGTTTATTTTAGATAAGTGCATTCATCATCTTAATAACTACTTATTTTGAAAATTTTCTTTAAAAAATTAGACTGATTTATACCAAGAGCTTGTTAGGTTACTTTTTTTGTAATCATTTAACAATTTTTGATTCTAATCATACATATTTTATCTACCTATTTGTTCTAATATATTCGCTCAATAAATAAATAAAATAAAATAGTTTATGATAAATGGTTTATAATTAATATTTTAAAATTTATAAAATGTCTATTATATAATATAGTTATTAAGTAAAATAAAATACTTATTTTCTGAGTTCATGTAATAACATTTCATATCTAGTTTAATATAACAAGTATTAGTCTATGACAAAATAACAAAATATTGTGGTTGACAAGTACTTATAATCATACGTTATTTAATCTTACATATTAACCATTACATATAATTTGTTTTGGTATTCATAGGTGAAAATCTAGTTGTAATAATAATAACAAAAATTTTATTATGTCTTCCGTTAGGCTGATTACTATGCATATACTTGTACATGTTGCATGTATTCAAATTGGGTTTTAAGGATTGAGGGGGGGTGGATGTTCTATGGATGGATGCCACATGTACATATATGTATAATAACTAATCAACCGGTAGATATAATAAAATTCTTAATCATAATAATAATAATAATAATAATAATAATAATAGTTTCAGGGCTTAGGATGTGTCTTATTTGTCTTTTAATACTTCCAATTATGTTGATTGAGATTTCATGCGTGATTTCCTCCATCCAATGACCAACTTAGCTCTTATTGATTTATTATTATTATGGACAATTTTATTTTACTTACGCATATATGTTATTATACATACGTGTAACACATGGCACACATCGATGCTACAGTGTGAGGTGCTTGTAGCCTAAATGTTTGACACATATACACGCATGCATAATAACATGTATGCGTATATGTAAAATAAAATCCTTGATTATGGACAATTTTATTTTGCCTATATGTGTGTGTAACACATGACACACATCTAGACTATAATCACCTTATACTTGTAGTCTGAATCTGTGTCATGTATTACACGCATGCATAATAACATACATGCGTGGGTAAAATAAAATTATCCATAATAATAATAAATTGTCCGTACATGTGTATACTATATATTTCCCCCACTCTTTTCCTTCGTTTTTTTTCCGTGGAAATTAGATAATATACACTTTTTTTACCGTTCACTTAATTTTATACCTTACTTTGAATTAATTAATTGTAATTATACCATTTTAGCATATAAATTTACCCAATTTAAATATCTATTTTTGGATTTTTTATAATTATCTTATTATTATAATAATATTATTTTTGGTAAATCTAAATCTTAGATATAATAATAATAATAACAACAACAACAATAATAATAATAATAACAACAAGGATTTTATTTTACCTACACCCATATATGTTATTATGTATGAGTATATATGTGTCAAATATCTAGGTTATAAGCACCTCACACTTGTAATTTAGATGTGTGTTATGTATTACACTCATGCATAATAACATGCATGCGTGAGCAAAATAAAATTGTCCATAATAGTAATAATAAATTGTTTGTACATGTGTTATTTTGCCCATGCATAATATTATTATACATGCGTATAACACATGACACACATTTAGTTTATAAGTATGATGTGCTTATAATCTAGATATTTGACACATATATCTATGCATAATAATATGCATGAGTATATGCAAAATAAAATCATTTTTGTTATTATTAGTATTGTTGTCGTTATTATTATTATTATTATAATATCTAAGATTTAGATTTACCAAAAATAATATTATTATAATAATAAGATAATTAAAAAAAATCCAAAAATAGATATTTAAAATTGGGTAACTTTATATGCTAAAAGGGTATAATTACAATTAATTAATTTCAAAGTAAGGTATAAAATTAACTGAACAGTAAAAAAGTGTATATTATCTAATTTCCACGGGAAAAAAAATCAAGGAAAAGAGTGGGGGAAATATATAGTATACACGAAGGAAAATAAATACAAACTGATTCGGCTCTTTTTTTTTTTTTTTTTTTTGGGTTTGGGCGTTAGGTCTTCAGATTCAAGAAACCGGATTTTTTAGGAGCGCAATGAACCGTTAATTTCCACCAGATTCGTCATAGATCTTGGGCCTACTTTTACGTATTTCTTTAGATCTTTATTTTAAAATTTTCTCACTTTTATTGATTTTATTTTACTTTTCCTTATTTCTAATTCAACCCGGTCAGCAACAGCACCTAACTCTAGGTGGTGTGTGCAAATGCGCTCATTTGAAGAGTGCCAGAAAATTTTCAAGTAGTATATAACGTAATCATTGCTACTTGTTTAAAAGCATTTATCACATATGGAAATTGGGCACGATTTAAGCATTCTTACCCAGTATACTTACTCATCTAAATATTATTTACCCTATTAAGTCAGATAAGCATTAGGTAAGCACAGGTAGTGGATGGACACTTACTCATTCGAATATACTCGATTAAGTCATATGAGTATTAAGTAAGTACATGTAGCGGATGGACAATTATTTGTTCTCATCAATTTATTTATTTATTTTCTTTGGGAAACCCATTAGAATTTTGGTGTGGTTTTTAAGCCATTACCTGTGAACCT
This sequence comes from Nyctanthes arbor-tristis, assembly GCA_963692815.1. Taxonomy (NCBI): domain Eukaryota; kingdom Viridiplantae; phylum Streptophyta; class Magnoliopsida; order Lamiales; family Oleaceae; genus Nyctanthes; species Nyctanthes arbor-tristis. Next base: position 13,724 of record CAVNYN010210850.1, on the reverse strand, counting down.
TTTTTTTTTTTTTGGGTGGGGAGGGGTTTGGTTGGGATGCCCTACCATTTTATCTGGAAAAAAGTCCAGTACTGCAGGAGTACTAAGTACTCGGTACTCCTGACCAATCAGAGACTGACATGTAAGATTAAGGTCCAAACCAAATAACAAATTGGGCCCTTTGAACTCACATGAAGATCCTCAATTGGTCAAGAGTACCGAGTTCAGTACTCCTGAAATACTAGACTTTTTTCCAGCCTTTAGAAAGGAGGTGGACATGGACCTTTATCCCTAATGAATTACAAGCAACTCAAAATACGTGGAAACAAAACCCCAACTCCAAGGGTACTACTCTTGTTTACAAGATAAGAAAAAAAATGAAAACAAAACCATTCATCAAGCTCTCTAATCATTCTAATACGGGGAATACTCATTTTCTCCTCCCAGCCGAGTGGCCGAGGGGGGTGCTGTCATTGGACAGCCCCCATGTGGGCGGGACCACTCACATGTGGGTTGTCCAATGACGGCCCTTATGTATTCCACCACCCATATGAGAGGAGAAAATTTTGGGTCTTCATGATACCCAATAGTTGCACCATACAAGTCATTAGGAAAGAAAACTTTAATACCTTCTTAACTCTGCCTAGAATTACCCAACTAGTTTGTCAGTCTTATTTGTTCTCATCAGTTTATATACACCTCATTAATTTTTTTTACAACTGTGTAGTCAATTCAAAATTATTAGTCTATTATATTTTTAAATCTCTACCCCATTTTTTTGAATATAAGGACTCTCCTTGAGAAGCTACCTAAAAATATATTTTTAATTTTTGTATTTATTCTGATTTTTAATTTATAAATGGACGCGGCATTATCTGTTTAGGTGGATATAAGGATGGCTACCAAACTACTCACAGGCCGTCCTATAAAAAAACTCAAGCTGAACCAGCTTTTGGCAGGTATTGGATAAGCCAAATTTCAAGCATAGCCCCAAAAATGGGACACGGCGGAAGCTGGGCTGGCCCGGCTCCCTCTGCACTCTATACCCAGCGTGGCCTGTAATAAGGGCCATCTTGGCTTGGCCCGTAATAGAAACAAGGTCCTTTTTTTTTTTTGGGGGTGGGGGGGATTAATTATGCTTGAACCAAAGAATAATAATCATCAAGCACCCATGGTTCTGGCCGGTGCTGATGTAGGATTAAAAAACTAAACGTTTGTAACGACACTAAATAACGATATATGACATAATATAAATTGTTTATGTGAGCGCATCAACAAATTACCATTCATATCAGTAATAGATATTATACTACACTATTTGTCTAATACTAGAATACCATACAAGATATTTAATAATTGATCAAAATAAATCAGAATATTATTATTATTATTGGACATCCTTTTAACGTTTTGCACAGCCACAAACGCAATATAAAAAGTGTGGAGGCACTTGTCATTTTCCTGTTTCCTTTTGGGCCAAAATTCCCACCAATCCAAACATTTATCTATACGCTACCATACTTTTCTCAACTTTACTTATTCCATTCCATTTCTCTCGCGTCTCTCGTTTAATAATCCATTATTACAAAATTCTTCCGTCAATTCTCACTAGTCAAAAATTCGTCAATCCTATTTTCGTTTTCCAATTTTACCCACCGCACCACCACTGCACCGCGGCAGCCGTTTCCCGCAAAATTAACAAAATTCACTGAAGTCTATGAGTAGCAAGAAAATCTGGTTCTTAAGATTAATTTTCAGCTCGGTTCTAATCATCGGGGCCGGTTGATATACTTACCGCAGTACAGCAAATGCTAGCAATTGTCGCGATTTTACTGGTTTTTTGTCTCGTGGTACGCAACAAGTGGAGAAATGCGGCGCCGAGAAAAGACGACATTTCGAGGCGGCTGGCTTTGGCCTCCCAAGAGGATTCGGTAATTTCTGCTCGCCAAGTAGTTGAAGTGTATAATTCACCTCCAACGCCGCCGCAGCAGGTCGATAACCGGTACTGTGCCGTCTGCTATTGTCCCACCACTACTCGGTGCTCTCAATGCAAAGCAGTTAGATACTGGTGAGTTTGTGTGTACGTGCCATGTGCGTGAGTTGCTGCTCGGGTGGGGGTTTCGGATTTTTCAGAAAATGGTATTACATGAATTTGTTGCATAGAGGATGCTTTTCATTATTCAAAATTTAGTATTTCTTTTTTAAAGTCTTTGAGTGCGGAGTGCCTGATTGGAATGCAGAGGTACGGCCAATGGACCAATTTGTTTGAACTAGAAAAGAGTTGCGGTATACTTGAAAGTAGTGTAATTGTCAACGTCCAACGTAATCACTGATTAATCACACAACTCAACACCAAAATGAAAGAATCAAACTACAACTCTTCCGCTATATAAATTCACAACTTAAAACAGGGATTTAAATTGGAAATCAGGACTTCCATTAACTAAAAGGTAACTCGTAAGCAAATTACAAGAGAAAGTAGCAACCAGAGGAATTGGGGTCAAGTATCCTTATGTAAGATTTTTTTCATATATCATTTTGGTTAGATCCCTGTCTCAACCTAGAGTAGACTTTAAGTGGTGGCCTCAGAACTGAAAGGGAATTGCGGTCAAGTCTCCTTATGTAAGCACGCTCTAATGAGCTGTGTGAGATAGGTGCAGGGATCATCGGAACTAGAATATTTGATGCAGAAGTGAGCTTATATACCTTATTTTTTCTCGATTGACCTTTAAAAGAAGTAAGCTTCTATAGATTTATTCGGGTTAGTTAAGTTGTGGAACAGTTTCTCAGTTGAAAATTCATTTTGTTCATACTTAATTCATTTGGCACAGATACATGATCTTCAAAAAGAATTTACATTTGCAAGGTGTATTAGTTGATTTTACAACTTTCTTAAGTGAAAACAAACATTTTCTAGGTGGGGATGAGTGCCAAGTTTGAACTATTCTTTTGTTATTTTTCACTTCCTATTTTGATTGTTTTCTAGTTCTGGTGAATGTCAAATAATTCACTGGAGAAATGGCCACAAGGATGAATGTCGGCCCCCAACGTCCTTGCATGCTAGCAAGGAAAGTGAATACAGAGTGGAAGCAGATTCAGAGAATCATTTTGAGATGCATGCAAAAGATCAAGTTAAAGGCTCTTCATATCCCACTGCGTTGCTTAACAAATCTGATGCTGAAAGTGCCTCATTGCCTCGCTTCTCTTCTTCCTCCAATCAAAGTGAAAGATCATTTGATGCTTCTATCAGTGAGATTCTCCTGAAAGCAACTCCTACTGAGTCAAGTAAAGAGACTTCTGAAGGTATTGATTCTGACATGTATTGAACTACCTTGGATTCTGACCATGCTGATTCATCTTCTCCATGCTCTTTGAATTCTACTGTTTATTATGTAAACAATCCTGGTGCTAAAGCCTAAAATATTAAAAAAAAATGCCAGCTAATAAAAATGATGAAGGCTTTGAGTTGAGAAGCTTCAAAGATGCAAGACATTTTGTTGCTGATGCTGCATCGGAGGAATTTGTTCCGGGTGCAATGCGGTTGAGAGATTCGCGAAACTCTTGTTATGTAAGGACATTTACAGTCAAACATGAGGCAAATGAATCACAACCATTCAATCATGAGAAGATGAGATCTAAGCTTTTTACTGGTCCTGGCAATCACCAAATACCAACGTTAGAGACGAACAGTGTGAAAAGGGTGTCATCTTCAGGTGGTCATTGGAAAAATGAAGCAAGACAATTTAGTGTTGATGAAACGAAGACAGCTTGTAGGGATTCAGGTAACTATCGAAGGATACCTTCAAGAGCTGAGACTGAGGGTAATAATCTTCCGCCTTCGGAAGTTGAAGGCTCCCAGATGTTGTCACTAGCTCACAGAGGTTTGAAAACAGCAGTGTGGAATTTTGTAGAGCAGCATTTTAGAGCGCCAAAGCAGTCAAAGTCATACAAATTTGACAAACGGGAGCACGCCAAAGGAAATGATAACCAAAAGGTGACCTTTTATTTGTTTCCTTTTTCCCTTCTAAATTCTTAGCGCTGCAAGGTTTTACTCCTCATATGATACTCCCCTGATCCTTTTTTCTTTTAACAGGCCATTTTTTCACCTCAGCTATTCATGCAACTGTACTTCTATGATGATTGGGAAATTCTCCCTTTTGGCCTTGAGAACTGTGGAAACAGGTATGTGCCTTTTAAATGCATCACATGCGATATTTTGGTGTTCTCACTGGATTAGACTCAAATTGCTTATTCTAATACTGCATTTTAAAATTGTCAAAGTCGTCAGTTGATTTTTTTATTTATGATTTAGCATCTCCATGTTACTAGCTCATTGTTCACTTACTCCTAAAATTGGACATCTGAACTTTTTATCTCTGAATTGACTCGCTTCTTGCTGCTTGGAATATGCATGAGTTTAATAATGAATTTCCATGCTCCTTCATCATGCTATCTTGTTCTCTCTCTTGAGCATTGAGTGAGTTAATATCTACAGCATATCTGCCCTATGTCTTTTTGCACATGCTAAAAGCTAACATATAAATTTCTGTCTTATAGAAAAGAGATATAATTATTTGAAAACTAGTTGCTAAGCTTGTTACTACATTTTCTTCATAATTTAGTTCGTTGATTGAATATTCGTTTCAGAATGCTGTATATTACTCCCTTCGTCCCACAAAGATATTCCCCTTCCATTTTCCACATAGATTAAGAAAACATAATTAATGTTGTTGGAAATATACAATTTAAGAATATATTTCCTAATATGCCCTTTGGTTTATTTAATATTTCAATCTAAATCTTGTTTATGGTTGATTACCATGCATAATAAACAGGGGTATTTTAGAAAACTAAAAAGCTAAATACAGAAGGGCGAATATAATTTGGGATAGATAAAAAAGGAATAGGGGAATATTTTTTTGGGACGGAGGGAGTAATTACTTGCTATTATTCTAGATGCAGTCTTTTCAAATGCCCGAGATGATGAAAATACTAATGTTGGTTGAGTTTCTCCTTTTCAATTTATTGCAAGTAGCCTTTCACATAGATTGATGAAAATACTAGTTTGATCACAGAATTTTTTTAGCTGTAAAACTAGTCTTGGTTTAGATAAAGTTCAAGGCAAAAGTGTTGGTGCTTAACTTTGGATTTCAGAACCATTGAACATTTTTATCATCTTTTACTTATTCTAACACTTTCTGCATTTCTTGGATGAATGCAAGATGAATATATATTTTTCCCTGCTTTGCATAGATATGTTTTACAATGAGAAGTCATGCACAGCTACCAAATATTTCATTTCAAAACACATACCTAGATTTTCTGTTGAGATTGAGTTTATGTCCAGAATCTGTTTTGATCTTGCTTGCTAGATGCATGTGAATATATCTAGCATGCCATATTCCTACATACATGTGATGATATTTTATGTCAATCCATAATTTTTGTTTATCAAGAGAGTCAATGCAATTGTTTCTGTCTTTAGACTTTAGTATACTCTAATTCTATAAACCATCCTACCTGTTACTTCATTTCCAGCGAATAAAACTATTCTGGATGAAGAAAGTTTGGACTTCATTCTTGGAACTCTTAGAATTCAAAATGTATTAATTTGTGCAGAGTCTCAATCTGACAGAATTTTGCAGCGTGGGGAAGATTGACTTGTAAGGGTAGGGATATATATTAGGACGACTTCTTTCTGTTGTTTAACCTGATGAGGATATTATTGAAACCATGCTTGGGAAATCTGTAGTAGTTTGTACTTCATAGACTACTTTTATTTTGTTTGATCAACATATTAGGACGGACCAGGAAACTTTTGACATAGGCGACCATATTTTTGTTTCATGCACAGGGTTTTCATTTTGTAAAAACGTGCCTAGCACGTACTGCATGCTATCTTGTATTTCATGTAATGCATCATTTTTGCCTCTTTTTTTGCAGTTGTTATGCGAATGCTGTGCTTCAATGTCTTGCTTTTACACGGCCAATCTCTGCTTATCTTCTTCAGGGGTTCCACTCTAAAACCTGCAAGTTCCCTTTTTTGATTATTTGATACTTCAGTGTATTTCAAAAATCTTTTGGAGTCTTGTTTGTTGTGCTAATCTATTTGACAACGATTCAGGTCGCAAGAAGGATTGGTGCTTCACTTGTGAGTTTGAAGTACTGATTCTAAAGGGACAGGAACAAGGATCTTCTCTGTCTCCTATTAGGATACTGTCTCAAATACAGAAAATTGGAAGTCATCTAACTCATGGAAGACAAGAAGATGCCCATGAGTTTTTGAGGTATGTAGTGTGAAGCAGTTCTGATTTTGGTTAAAGAAGTTTGCAGTTAATTATGTTCACCATCAATCTATGATTATGTTCCTACAAATCAGGTATGCGATAGATGCAATGCAATCTATATGCCTTGAAGAAGCTGGGGTTACTGGACCATTGGCCGAAGATTCTACACTTGTGGGTCTGACTTTCGGGGGCTATCTTCGATCCAAGGTTGGTCCGCTTGTTGTTACATGAGCATGCCTGATTTCTTCTAAACCATTGTCAACCTATCATACAATTTAATCTCCGATGTGGAACTGATTTGTGTTGCATGGGGTCCCTACTAACTAGTGTTGAGTGGGCATAGCAGATTAAGTGCATGAAGTGTTCTGGGAGATTTGAGCAGTATGATCGTCTTATGGATCTTACTGTAGAGATAGATGGCAACATCGACTCTCTTGAAGAGGCTCTTGCACAATTCACGGCAGAGGAAACACTTAACAGAGATGACAAGTACAGATGCAGCAGGTCTGTTGATTTCCCTACCGGAAATGTGACAGTTTTTGCAATTTATATTCTCACAATTTATTGCTCTCGTGGCATCATGATGATTGTGATCCTTGTATCTTGTGATTTTCCTCATATGGCTAGCACAATGTATCCCACAAAAGTGGTTATCTATTAAATATCTGGTATTTTCTTAATAGATTCTCTTATGTTGTCTCTGCAGATGTAAATCTTATGAGAAAGCTAAGAAGCAGTTGACCGTACTTGAGGCTCCTAACGTTCTTACAATTGTTCTGAAACGATTTCGGGTAACTCATGTTTAGTTACCTTGACATTTTCTATGCTATTCATGTTTTCTAATTATATCTATGTCGTCATTGTTCTTGCAGTCAAGCAACTTAGGAAAGCTAAAGAAGCTGGTCCAGTTTCCAGAGGTTCTGAACCTTAGTCCGTTTATGAGTGGAACAAGTGACAAATGCCCTATATACAGTCTCTTTGCTGTGGTTGTTCATTTGGATATGATGAATTCCATCTACAGTGGTCACTACATAAGTTACGTAAAAAATTTCCAGGGAGATTGGTTTAAAACTGATGACAGCAGGGTATGTTCTTACATATTACCTCAGTTTGGCACTTGCATTTGCTGTATTCCAAAATTAATTTTGTTTTTTCACTTTATCTTCTGGTCCAAATTTAGATGGTATGGGATCCCTGTTTCTGATTAGACCATTATTTTATTATCAGAGGAGGTAGCCCCTGGAAATTAAAGTTCATTACAAGAATCCAGTCACCTGCTTGTGCAAAGACATGCCTTCTCCTCTTAAATTTATGGGAAACATATTTGCGACATGTTCTCAACAGTGGCATACTGCCAACAGAAAGTAATAAGATTGGAGATTGAAGAAAATGGCACTAATGATGCTTTTCTAAGGGTTTGTTATTTGTAGCTAGTATTCTAGCTTTCTTGATAAAAATAGATTATTGTTTGAAATGTGTGGTGGAAAAATAGAGAGAGATTATAGAGAATTTTGAGAAATAATTATCTAGAGAGAATGTGGTTGGTGTAGATTTGAATTGTTGAGGTTTTTGGTAGTGAAAAATAAGCGTTAGAGAATGAGGCGCAAGACAATTTGCTAACTACTTGATCCAGTTCTCCTCTCCACCACCTACATCTCCCCTGATTAACATAGCACCTCCCTGCTACGTCTTACTTGCAACAAGAAATCCTACAAATCAGAATTACCAACTATTTCATCTGTTGGTAGCTTAGATTCTAAAGAAGAATGAACTCTTTGGGACTGAAATGAAGATTTGAACAAGTAGAAATGAGTGGTGGGATTTGTGTAATACACGTGGGTCGCACGAACAACGTGAGTATGATTTGTTTGCATATTCTATTTTGAAATAGAAATAGAATACTAAAGGGGGCTTAGTCTACCAAAATTTAGTTTTGTAACTGTGGGGGGAACATGGAGTTATGGAAACTTCTTTTCATAGGATTAAGTGAAAGATTGGCGTCCAATGCTTATATGGCATGACTTGCTGCTTTGGTGATGATATGGAGATGAGGTTGTAAAGGTACAATTCTGGCGATTACATTATTGTTACTGAAATGTGGAGAATGGGCAGGGGAGGAGTTGACGATCAAGTTGGAGGTGTGTTATGGTAGGGTGACTAGTTCACCCTTTTTGTCCCTGCCGCTCGCCTGCTTATCCTCGTTGGTTTTCTTTTTTGGTGATGCTGGAGCATTTGGAATAAGTTGAGATTCAGGGTCTCGCAGACCTTGATGGAGGAGGCACAGATAGGCTTAGCATCTGATGCTGGCTGTCTGTCTTATTAAGTGAGAGATTGGCGTCCAATGCTTATATGGCATGATTTGCTGCTTTGGTGATGATATGGAGATGAGGTTGTAAAGGTACAATTCTGGCGATTACATTATTGTTACTGAAATGTGGAGAATGGGCAGGGAGGAGTTGACGATCAACTTGGAGGTGTGTTATGATTGGGTGACTAGTTCACCCTTTTTGTCCCTGCCGCTCGCCTGCTTATCCTCGTTGGTTTTCTTTTTTGGTGATGCTGGAGCATTTGGAATAAGTTGAGATTCAGGGTCTCGCAGACCTTGATGGAGGAGGCACAGATAGGCTTAGCATCTGATGCTGGCTGTCTGTCTGTCTCAGGGGTATTTCACATATGGTAGCAGCAGCTGCAGTAGTGTTGTTATGTAATACACTTTGGAAGTTTTCTGAAGTATGAAACTTGCAGGAGTTTTCTCATTAATGAATAAATTACTTACTGAAAGTGTTTTTACTGTGTAGGTAATCCGCGTGAACCTAGAGACTGTGCTACATCAAGAAGCGTACATTCTTCTCTATGCAAGGTAATTCTAATTGGTGAGGGGATTCTTATTTAGAACTTGTTCTCTAGAGATTTATGTAAAGGAGATAGGAGAATGTGTCGCGGGAATATAAAGAAAGATTATTGGGAAGTATGAATTTTTTTTTTTGGGTGGAAAATATGTGGTTGATATTGATTTGATGAAATTTTAATTTTTCATAAAGCTCTAGAGAACAAACTATGAACTACTTGATTTCTTTATGATTTACTCAAACGAGTGTGTTCGTATAGGCACACTCCTCGAGGTCCACCTCTGGGGAGGAATGACATTGTATATTCTGATGGGAAAATGAAAAGGAGCATGGAGGCCATTTCTTCAAGTAACAATGGAAAGAAGAGAAGTTCAAAGACAAAACCGAACTCTTCAGTTCAAAGCACAGATTCTAAAGTGATTCATCATTGGTCTGAAATGCACAATCATCCCAGTGATTTTACGGACAACCTGGGTATGGATGATTGGAGATTTCACTCAATGCTAGGAAATCATACAGCGGATTCATCAAGTGACAGTTCTTCCATTTTCAGCATATCAGATGCTAGTTCCAACAGTACAGATAGTACCAAGGATTCCAGGGTTGAGGACCTATCTGACTATATCTTTGGGTCTAGCTCTTATGGTCTGTAAGTGCTTTGTTGACTCAGGGCATCTCTCTCGCCTCCCTTGTATTCAAGGTCGTTTAAACTTATAATCACCAAGCCAGCTATTACAGCCATGTTGTATCAGCATCTTCAAGTTTAGACGTTTGAAGACGATACTCATATGGTGTCCCGAAAGCCATTAAAGGTTTTCCAAGGGAGCATCGAGAATGGGAACTTCCAGTGTACACTTTGTATACTAAGAGAGTTGCAAGTAGGTAATTTACTTGGTTGGATATATGTGTAGTAGCAGATTTAGTCAAATAATAATCCGATTTATCCTTCCGGCAATTGTAATACATTGTTCACTCCAAAGGGGGGACAACTCAAATTTTTGCGACATTTGAGTTGTGACGACAAGCTATAGGTTGTAAATTGTTGAGGGATTTGTATTTCAGACAAATTTATAATTTACAAGTATGAATAATGGCCCTTGGCCTTTCTTCCATTCATTCCCCTGTATTTTTGGGAGCTATTCTTTTTAGTCCTCATTCTTGTCCTGGAGGGGGTAATTTTCGAATGCCATATAAATATTGGTTTTTTATTTCCTTAAATTCCATGGGTGGTTCGTGCTTAGTTTTGGCGTAGCATTTTTTCTCTGTTAAGGGTGATGGTTCACGGTTGCTGATCAAATTCATTGAATGGGGCAATAATATTTATTAGATTCTTTGGGCGCAACAGAGTTTCCTCCATTGTATCACCACCAATTGGAAGGATGTGGCTGAGGAAGCACGACACACCAAAAAAATTGGTAGGTCTTACCCCGTCTCTTTTATTTTATTTTTTTAATTTTCATCCCTCCCTTTTTCCCCTTACATTCATTTCAAAATCACAATAGTTTGTATTTAAAAAAAAAATCACATACATTGGAGACGTTCTTACAGGACATCTATCAAGCATTTTGCAGGGATACAAAATGATTTACATCTGGTGTTATAACGATACTAGATAGTAATGTGACATAATATTAACACATTACTGTACTATTTTTAAATTATATAAACAACTAATATTATACCATGTCATTTGTAGTCTGGTGCTTAAATATTTTTAGTGAAATATGGCTATTCTATAAGTTGAAAGTTTTACCCTTACTTATAAATGGGTGGTAGACTAGTGTAGATGTGATGTAATAGCGTTAACAACACCTTACACTTTGTCATTTTTATAAAAGCATAAAGGGAATAAAGGAAAGGAAATAGTTGCCAAACGGACTGATGCGTTAAAAATAAATTCTCACTCAATCTCATTTTCAATCACATATTTACACATTAAAATAATTTTACATTCAAGTTTTGAACTTTTTCTTACTTTCTAGTCACATATTTACACATTAAAATAATTTTACATTCAAGTTTTGAACTTTTTCTTACTTTCTAGTCACATATTTTATCAAAAAATGACTTTTCAAGAAGTCAATTTTCCAAAGAATAATGTTACGAACCTATCATATTGTATTAGAGCACATTTAATGTTTAGTGGAAAAACCCATACCCATATTTGGGGTTTTCCACTCAACAAAGCCAATTAATGTATTATTAGGGGAAGGGGGGAAATGTTATTTTAGAGGGGGAATTGGGTAAAAGAGGGGCTACATTTTTCCCCACACTTTCTTCCTTCTAAAATATATATCATAAATTTTAAAAAAAATATATTTTTTAAAAAATTAAATATTAATTGTATGATTAAAAAAGCTAATGGCAAAATAATTTGTCAAAATTTTTTAAAAAATAAAAAAGATCCTCTAACACTATAATCACTAGATTTCCCCCTTATACATTATTTGAGAATAACTTTTTTCTCTCTAGTTTTTTCCGTTCAACTTTTTTCCCCTTGACATTTTTTTCTCTAACATTAATCGTACTCTTACTTATATCAATATATTGTGATAAATTTGCGATAATTCTGTTTAAAAAAAAAAAAGAAATTTGTGATAATTTGTTTTTAATTTATTGTGATATAAACAATTTAATGAGGGGGAGATGCTTAACATTATCCTTGTCCAAAATTTCCTACAAACTGATACCATTTTCTTTCTTTTCTTCCTTTTCCATTTTGGGTGGGTGGGAATCTTTCCGTCCGCAGACTCTGCATAAGTTAGTGGATTCCGACCCCGAAATCCAAATGTATAATTTGCCATTCCATGCAGCAGATTCCCATTTCTCTCTCAATCTCCGGTCAAAAACTCAGCAACCTTTTTCAAATTCACCACCGCCATCGCCTAATTTTATCATCAGCAATTCCAATTTGTTGCCCCAATTCTTCTGTTAATAACAAGAGAGCAATGGTCACCGCAAGCAGCACTTCATCCTCTAATCACCTCACCAATAATAATAATAATAATAATAATAATAATAATAATAATAATAATAATAATAATAATAATAATAATAATAATCGAGGAGTTGGGGAATTCACCACACTCAAAGAAAGAGTAACATTTGAGAGGGAAATCAAGAGGAGTAAATTCATCGCAATTGCCGGGTCCATTCATGATGAACGTTCCGCTTTTTCCTTCCTTTCCGAGGTAACTAACAATTGAAACCTTCTTTTGTTTGTTTGCTTGTTTTTTCCCCAATTTTTCAGAACCTGCCTTCGCTGGTTTAAAAAAGATGAAAAGAACATGCTTTCTGAAATTTATTTAAGTTTTTTAATTTTTCCCCTGAATTTGGCTTACAAATATTAATTTGTTAAATTCAAAGAGTTGCAAGACTGACTTTTGTATTCCTTTTCTCTTTCTGGGGCCGTTGCCTTTAGGTTAGTGATCCGCGTGCCACTCATAATTGTTGGGCTTACAAGGTATGTTCACTTTATATGCTGGTATCTTGCATATGCCAAATGCCAATGCTACAGAAGTTTGTGTATCTTCACAAAAATGCTAAACTAATTTACCTACTTAATGCTTGTCTTTGAGTTAAATGTATGATAATCTAGGAGTAGAATCGAATTATATTCTCTGTCTTCCTCTACAATTGAACCCACTTCTTGACCTGCGTGATAAAAATTGACTCTGGAAGGCGGAGGACGTTTCCACTTGTTTTATTGGTAAATTCCTGTTCCGTAACATATGAATACATAGTAATGAAAACATTATTCTATGAGCTTAATAAATCATTTTGCTTTCTGGTGTATATGATAGTTCTGTGTAGACTGTGGAGTATGGTGGTTCAAAATGTGCTGAACCTTATTTATTAGGCAACTGGGGAACGGAATGAGAGAACCAACTTCATTTGGCTGGAGCGGATGCACATATAGGCCCTAACAATTAACATTACTGATCAGATTAAGGTTTAACTTGACTTCGGCTTGTGAAGGTTCTATCAGCCACTAAAGTATTTCACTCAGTATAACCTACATTTCATCTACAGATTCATTTATGAATTATTACATCTACCTAAATTGCAACTTATTGATTGTAATCCTGATACTTTTAACAGTAGCTCCAGCAACTGTTGTTGCACTTTCTAACCTAGATATTGAACAGGGAACGAGCGGAAACCCTCAGTATAAAACCTCAAACTGATTCTACTTAAATATGCCATGTGATCAATATATGTAGGGAGAAAAGTAATGAAATGTGATTTCCTTCCTTGCACGGAGCTGTGCATGAACTTCTGTTTGATGATAATTTAGGAAAATAAGGAAGTTTATACAAGAAGTTAGGGAATGGTTATTACTTACTAATCCATTATCTCACTGCTCTGGCCCTGATATGCTTTGGGATTCATTATATAGAACACGGTAGTTTAATCCTGTCATTATCATAGGTTTATTCTGTGTCTTGTTGGTCTGTCTAAGAAGCTTGCTCTAACAGTTTCCGAATCTGTTTCCCAAGTAATCTTTAGAAGATATTCTTTTCTGCACTGGATTGGAAAAGTTCCAGTGAGAATGGATATTTTGTTTTCTTTGAATTAGTGGAATTGGGCTAAATTCTCTCTCTGGTCT
>CAVNYN010210845.1:0-10285 GCA_963692815.1 Nyctanthes arbor-tristis | reverse complement strand
TAAGGGAATTAGGTTGATAGGCTGGGTCTTCGATTGTGTTTTGTGTGCAAATCTGTAAACTGAACTCTGCATCTCTGTTTTCATCCGATTATAGTGAACTTTGGGGCATATACACTACGGTGGAGCTTCAACAGTAGGAGTGGGGGTGCCATTAATTTGTCACTGCGAACCTCACTGGGGCCTCACAGCCGAACGTTAAGTTCTTGAGTTTTGCCCGACTCTATTTTCGCGATCTTTTCTTTCGGGGGGGGGGGGGGGTTCTCTGGGGATCTTGGACGCTTTTTACCTACATATATATATATATGTATATATATATATATATATGTATGTATATCTCTCAGATAGATCGATACATAGAATTTTCTTAGCAGCCATGTTAGCTTGTCTCTTAGCTAGGTTTGATTGACCCCACGCTAAAGGCTTTGAACAATGTAGCGATAGACAATTATATTATCACATGGCGAGTCAATTGTTATAGTTGCTTCCCTTTAGTGGTTAGATCACTTAACAGGATGCTATACCACTGTAACCCATGATAACCATCTTCTTTGAACCTTGTTCTGACGCCACTATGTTGGAATATAAAAATTTAAGGAAGCTTGGATAAACCTCCTTGCTCTAAGGCTCCGATGTTTTGGAGAAATCCTTTGAAATAAAAAAAAAAATAAAAATTAGTCTTTGGGCTCGGGTGATCAAATTTCAACTCTTCTATCATTTTCTAGCTATGCCTCTACATCTATTTATACTAGTGATACGTCTTTAACTAATGCTTAGGATTTTGCCATCATATATTTAATCCAATGGTTACAGCTTAGCAATCAGAATATTCTCTAAAGAAGTACCTTACATAGAATTTTCTTCTAAAATATCTCAGATACATAGAAATATTTCCTACCAATTTCTTCAAAATATCATCACATTTTCAAATGTGGTTTTATCTAGAACAAGTTTCTATAAATTGGGCCTACCAGGTATTTAGCCAGCAGATTCTATATACTAAACACTTAAGCTGAAGTACGCATATTTGTGAGCCAAAATCAAGTTTAGTTTCAACATTTACATATCATTATACTAAATTCTCATTCATGTGTTATACGTGAAGATATTATTATTATTATTATTTTTTTTTTACACAAGCGGACATGGGAGAGGGGATGGAAATTTGAGGAGAGGCAGGTGTGAAGTGAACCTGGGACCTTGAGCCCTACACGTGAATATCTTAACCATTAGAGCACAATTCGAACTATCAGGGAAAGATCTTTTAACAATTATGCTACATAAAAATTTTTATAAAATTTCATTGAATTTAAATAACTCTATGAGAAATCATATCAGATGTCAACCATAATAAATCATTAATTTTTCTTGTCATGTTTCATTGTGTATAGTTATTATTAATATTTTTTTTTGGTGGGGGGGGGTCTGTAGAATTCTAAATAAATTCCATGAACTAATATTGAACATGTCTTTCTCAACATGGATGACAAATTTAAGCCCTCTAAAATATTTTAGTAAATGCATGAAAGACATATGTAAAACATAGTGGAAGAAAATGAAAGAAGACACGTACTACGTAATAAGACTATTAAACCATTAAATTAAACCACCAACTTTTGGGATATAAAGTGTTGTCTATATTAATTTAACTGAAACCAAAACTCAATTAATTGATATCAGATTCAAATGAAATTACAGAGAGTATGAAATCAGATACAGTAAGAAGAATATATGAAAAGCTAGAAATGAAATTGAGATGAGAAAAACTGATTGGGTTGCTTTTCCATGCGTCAAGCGTCGAAATAGTGAAAAAATGAGAAGTGATTAGCAACTGACAGAGATGACCAAAAAAAAAAAAAAAAAAAAGTAGCAAGGTGTAAGAGTAGTGTAGCTATACTAACAACAATGAAAAAGAAAGAAAAAAACGGGAGAAGAAGATGGGAAGGGGTAAAAATGGAATCTCAAAAAATGGTTGGCCATGAGCCCCGTTCTTCACTCTTTTATTTATATACTAGTGTATTGGCCGTGCGCTGCACGGAAGTTGACAACAATTATATTAAACGTTTCAAGCTTACGAGGGGATGTTGTTGGTCAGTAAAGCATGCAGCGGAGTTGAAGCCTTAGGGTCTGTTTGGCATTAGTTATAAACCAAATGATTTATAATACATTTTGAATGGTTAAATTTTGAAGACATGTGGCTTAATTTGATTGGTTAAATTTCAAAAAGTTGTTATTTGATGTGTTTTGGGGGGTGAGGTGTCAATTAGAAAATTTGACAAGTGTCTCAAAAATTTTGCATGATACAAAAAAGTTTTTCCAATTCCACCTGGACCATCGACAAAAAAAAAAAACCTCCTTTATCACCAAAAACTCTGCTCAAAATAGAATCATAGGCAGCTCTTTGTTCAACATTTAGCAGGTTCTCAAACAGAAGATCATGTTCAGTTGTTATATTCATTTCATCATTAATAAGCCTTGATAGTATCTCATGATCTTCAATATTTACATTGAATGGTATTAAACCATAATCAATTATAGACTTCCCTAGAGGTTCCAAGAACGAGTCAATACATTTCAAAGCTTTTGATTCTGCATGTTCTGAATTCATTTGTCGACTCACATAATCTTCAATCATAAAATCTTTAAATTGGTTCCACAATTTTTTTTGGGTCAGAAAGAGAGCACAATACAAGGATTGTGGTCAAATAATCGGCGTAGTGAATTAGGCATTTTATAAGTACAAGCTTCTCGTAAACATAATTCAAAATCATTATTCCTTGCAATTAGACCTCGCGGTAAAGTAGCTTCATGAAAAGATTCAACTATTCTACCATCTACAAATTTTAAATTTTCATAAGATGTAGAACCTCTGACATGATTTAATAGAATACGTACGTAATACCTTTCACCTTCAGATGGCTTCGCTGATATTAATCTTCCAATCACAGTACCTCGCTTCCTTTTACTCCAATATCGCCCCTACTGATTCCATACATATTTTTCAAGAATTTCTCTGTATAATAATTTTCGGACATTTGCATCTATGACATTTAGGGTAAAAAATTCTGTTAACATTGACTTATGTAAAAAATCACAATTAACAACAATTGTTAAGTCATCACGATCTCTATAGCTAACCATATGTCTATTATGTAAGTGCAATGGCAATAAAATCACAGATGGATGCATGTCATACGTTACAAAAGCATATATTCTCCTAATAGCCTCAGGTGCAGAAATCCACCTAGCTGATTGGAAATTTTTTTATCTCATCAACGAATCCCGCATTTCCTTCTTCATTTATGGCAAATCTTATCATAACCTTTGTAAACATACTTGTATAGATATTTCACAGCTTTAATAGTGGAGCAAATTTCCATGTGACAATCAAATTTAGCTAATAAATATGGATTGTAAGGAATTACCCATCGATTGTCCAATATTTGTTTTCTAACTTTGACTTTTCCTCCATTATTTTCTCGCTTATATTTTGGATAAGAATTTTCATTAAAAGAAGTTTTAGAGGCAAATTCTTTTGGGTACTTATTACGACATGTTTTTCCATTTCACATACATACATTATCAGGCTTTAAAATACCACAAGGACCATGTATTATATGTTTTATGACAGCAGAATACAAATGAGGATATATATTTACATCAGGAATTTCTGCACATACTATTTTGTCAATCATTTCTGGTGTAATAATTTTGTGACTTCGTTCTAGAATCAATAATAAGTAAGCATGTGGAAGCCCTCTTTTTTGGAACTCTATGACGTATATATATATATATATATATATATATATATATATATATGCTGCAAT
This sequence comes from Nyctanthes arbor-tristis, assembly GCA_963692815.1. Taxonomy (NCBI): domain Eukaryota; kingdom Viridiplantae; phylum Streptophyta; class Magnoliopsida; order Lamiales; family Oleaceae; genus Nyctanthes; species Nyctanthes arbor-tristis. Next base: position 6,461 of record CAVNYN010210845.1, on the reverse strand, counting down.
AGGACTAAACAAATGTTTCTTAAACAAATCATTCTTTAATTCCTCCAACTTGGCTTTAAAAACTCTCGTAACCAAATCAGGTCTATTCTGAGCTTTATCGCATGGTTTCAATTCTATTTTAATTTCTGGCCAATTAGGACTACATGTCATTGTCAAGAATATATCTGGTTTTCCATATTTTTGTACTAAGGCCATTGCATCCATGTATCTCTTCTGCATATCCCTAGGACCACCTATAAAAGTTGACAGCAAAACAGTTCTACTCACATTGGAGCCCCTAGTTTCACCTAATTCAATGCTATCTACAATACCTTGGTAAACCTCAGCACGAATTGCTTTTTGGTTCTGTCGAAATTAGTCTAATCTAGAAATCTCAAGTTTAATATACATGTCAACAACAAATTGCTGTAAAAGACGACCAACATGTAACAGGATAGATTTGTCACTATCTCTTAAGTTGTAGTAATATATTCTCGGCATGAAAGGACTTCTCTTTTTGACTTCTTTTGCATAACTACAAAATAGAAAAGACATGACAAAATAAAAAGTAACTAATCACTTTAGTATTGTTTAATAATCTCAACTTTTTAGTTAAATGAAGAGAATAATGACAGGAGGAAAAACCTTGCGCCTCATTATGTAGCAATTCTTCAACTGAACCAACAGAGCATAAATTTAATGAGTTGTCTTCTATACAAAAATGTTGACCTCTTTCTTGCATTCTAATTTTTTCAATTCCAGAATGCTGACCAGTTTCACCAAATGGGAAAAGCAATAGATACTGAAGAGCATCATAACACCCAAAATAGTAATGAACTTTATGCTTACTACCATTTTTAGTGATAATTTATGTATCACGAATTCCAATATTTGCAGATGGATCATCGTCAACCCATATAACAACAACTTGTTTTTCAAATGGAGTGTTATATACTCATTGATACAATCCAGCGTCACATTTAATTTCTACTATATGATTTGCATCAAGCACATCACTTAAACTACGAAAAAGTTTTACGTAAGGATTAGCTTGTAAAATATCCATAATTTTTTTTTTTAAATTGAAGCCTTCAATTTATCAGAAATCCCTAAAATATCCATAATTTTTTTTTTTTAAATTGAAGCCTTCGATTTATCAGAAATCCCTAACCGATTGTTTACCTAATTGTCCCAGTCATAGAAATATAGTTATAGATAAGTTGGGTTATCCACAGGCATAAGTTCATTTAAATAGTGATATATTTGCCCTTGAACTTTAAAGGTGTATATTCCCTTATTCCGTGGCTATGTGCAGCCATAATAGAGAAGTCGCATAAGCCTAATGAGTCCACATTTGCTGCAAAGTCAGTGAAAAAATGTATCTAAAAATGGTAAACAATACTTATTTAAGATAAAATAATGCTAACTAATAATTTCTAAATAATAGCATGCACGCATATTCAAACTTTAGTATAATAGCAAACAATATTAAAATAATAGCTTATAACAATGAAAATCTGAATATAAATTGCAAAGGTTGAGGGTATTGTCTATACCTAAGTTTGTCATAATCACATTTTCAACGCCAACATATCTGTTATATATTGAATCAATGGCCCTTGAAGCACTGCACTCGCCGGACACCCTTGTTTGATGCAATTCTCGACGATATGTATTATATGAATCTTTATTTTGAGCATATAGCTGTTGTCGGCGGTTGTTTTGACTGTTCCTTTGCGCTTCTATGGATGTTTCACGTTGTGCATTATCGCCTTCACAACCATCCATTTCACTACAAAAGCCAATGAAGAAATAGATTAAGCATTGTTAGACAACAAATTTCATGGAAAAATCAGCATCACACCGTAAACATCACCTAATAACCATATACTATTAGTGACATGTAATTTCTACCTTTAATTAAAATAATGATCCCCAATTTTTGATGAAAAAAGACGGGCATTTATTTCCGCATTAATCGGTAATATTAGAGGTCGAACGTAATTCTATCCCTACTTTATTATTAACAAGGATATATAATTTAATTTACCCCTAGTTTAGTACCCCTAGACTCTCGAATTTAGTAGTGTCTCACTTGAAACATGAATATTTAACCAATGCAATAGATTTCAACTACAGTATTAGTGTTTGAATTAGAAGAAAAATAATAAAACTTAACAAAGAAATGACTCATGCAGACAACTGAAAAGTGCTTCTACGGAGTTTTGAAGGATAAGATATAATGTGCCAATAATAATAATAATAATAATAATAATAATAATAATAATAATAATAATAATAATAATAATAATAATAATAATAATAATCTATATATACATAATACTAATTTCACTTGCTAAATCAGGTAAAGATATCTCAACCATTCATCTTATCATTCAATCTAAACCCTTCATTTTATTATTATATGTTCTTAATTTATATTTTCCTTTATTTAGATATTTGTTTAGTTTAATTAATTAAAATCAGCCGTCCATTCTACTCGAGATTATCTCTTTCTCCTTCCTGATTTATCTTTCATTCATTGAGATTATCTTTTTCAAAAAAGATGTACATCCTCTGATCTAGAATTGAAATCCTGGATAGTTTGAACCTCAATCTTCATTCTTCTTCCCATATAATTCAAATCACTACTTACTGTTTTTTCAAAACCTAAGTTTTTTAGTTACGAATTGTGATCAAATTGAATATGTAATGGCAAATTATATTTTCTCAAGAGATATGCTAGACCCAAAAAAAAGAGCAATCTATTACTTCAAAGCAAATAAAAAAAAAGTCAATGTGTTTTGTCATTTGTTTTAAAAGTTAAAATATTTATTGAAGTATTATGTTTTATATTGATTTTTTTCGTGGGAAAATTCGCCTATATTAATTCATGTTTTTAGATTTCTAACGTCATGTCTTATTATTATTTTTATTTATACTAGAGATTTGTCAATAGTTAATCACGTTATGTATTTAAATTATCATATATATATATATATTTTTTTTTTTTTCTTAATCAATAGATTATATATTTGATGGTCATTATGAAATTTTGATCCATTTTGCTTTTTAAACGTGTATAGTTTTCAAAAGACTATTTCTGAAAGGAGATTTCTTCATTATTTACTAATGCAAGTCATCTGTGATTAATGAACTTTCAAATTAGTTTAGTTTCTTTATTAAACGTTGATGATTTCATAAACTGGTAATGGTATACATAATGATATATAGTGATGATATTTTTTTGGTCTCATATAATGATAGTTAGGTTTAAGATTTTTCTAAATTAAATTATAATATGTCTTTTGTTTGGTTTATCAAATCCAATGTTCTAAAAAATGGGATAAGTCATCGAGCCAGAAATGAAGATAGGTTAAGGTCAGAATGGTTGAATTGAGTCAAATCAAGTCAAATTGATTTTAATTTAATAATTGAAAAAATTAATTTTTACCTAAAATAATATGAAAAAAGAATACTTGATTTAGTGTTTCATGCACGCTATATGTATTTCAAATACACGTGGTGTGTATCTGTATACACGCACAAGGTGGTGGAGATTTCATGACAAAAGCTCTTGGAGGTTTTGGAAAGGAACACTTGATTTTATAATTTTTTTTTCGTAACCTATTTTAACCAGTTCAAGCGGCTTTTTATTATTTTTTAGACCGATTTTTAGTTAAATAGTTTTTGGGGTAAATCAAACTAATTTTCTAGCCAATTCCTGATCTTTCCAATTAAAGTGGTCATGACGCTTCAATTCTTTAAAAACTGATTAAATTATGTTAATATATCAACGTATTAGTCTGTGGAAGGTGTTTATTGAGAAAAATTACATATCACTAATACATATTAGAAGAGTTGAAAAAAAATCAAACGGGTAAATAGATCACATGTATATTTTGTAGAGAAAGTTGGTGTTAACTTGTAGATATTTCATGGGTTACAAATTGAAATGTCTGAAGATCATGATATGTGTTAAAGAAAGCAAAACAACCAATTCTACTATAAATACATGTATTACCCTTTATCATTTATTCAAACTATATTTATTAGATGTAACATGCACTATTTGCTTTATTAAGTTAATAAGTTTATATTTGTTCTTTTAGTAAGTTATTATATTCAGTTAAATTGTACTTTTTATGATTTTGAGTAACTCGAAGGGCTAAACGGGCCGGCCAGTAATTACGGGCCTAACGGGCCAAGCAGAGCCTACATGGCCCGTATCAAACTTAGTTAGGAAAGAAAAAAAGGGCCAGCTACACTGTGTATGTACAAATAACACTCCACTTCAGTAGATTGCCATAGTGTACCAGTTGCTAAACAAAATGTCATTTTCCAAGTTTCCCCATAATTTGCCCAAAAGTGAGCACGTCAAAAGATATAAATCGAACTGATAATATTGTAGGCCTTTTAGATATGTGTCCTATGAGAATTGGAATAACTAATTCTTTATCACATTAATTCATTTGAAAGCTTGAATTTGGTATCTTAAATAAAAACAACTAAATGGTAAGAAATTTAATATTCGAGAAACCCCAAAAAGAAAAAAAGAAAGAAAAATGAAAAAGAAAGATTGTACCATTTATGGATGGATCTAGGAGGCAGACTGATCGGATTTGAGGCAAGTCCGCCTGAAAAATTTTATATTTGCCTTTATCAATTATTCTTTTATATTTGCCCTTATCAATTATTCTTTTTTTACATTACAACCCATCTCACTAAAAAATCTAAATCCATCTACCACTTACACCAGCTAATTAGGAGTCCGGCTATGAAAATGTGTACTCTCTTTAAGGCTATGAAAAGGTGTACTCCCCTCTTAAGGAGAGTACACCTCCACATGACCTCTTATGATTGGGAAATCAGAGTACGGGCCCCCTGATTCTCCAATTATAGGGGGCCATGTGGAGTAGTACTCTTCCTAAGAGAGGAGTACTACTCTCTTTAGAATTTTTATAAATTTCTATCCGTATTTGTATCGTTACAATGTATATTTGTAATTATAAATTAAAAATAAAAATGAAGAAAAGATACATAAAGAGACTTCATGACTAGATCCTATGGTTTTATCGGAGGGAAATTCTTCCCCAATCACACACTCCGAGCCATTCAATATGGTAACATCTCGATAAATCCATTTTTTTCCCATTTTTTGAATATAGATCTCGATAAATCCAATAAATCATAATTTTAATGAAATAGTACTACCTCCATCTAAAAAAAAGGGTCATATTCCTTTGTTCACATATATTAAAAAAAGTTCATTAAATATTCCACTTTAGTAATTCAATTTTTTTGATAATTATGTATATTAAATAAGGGCATATAGGAAAATTAATATTTCAATTACTTTTTAAAAAGAAAACTAGACCATATTTTGAGACGGACGAAAAAGAAAAAATGGAACCACTATCTTTTGGGGACGGAGGTAGTAAAATTTTTTTGAGAAATGATATTTGTACACACAAGGTGTACAACTTTTATACACACCCCATATACTTCTTAAGTGTCCTTTGTCCCATCTTTTCCTTGAAATCACAACTTTTAAGAGTGTGAGTAAATTCAGGGGTATGTGTACAAAAGTTTTATACCTTGTATATATAAATAACACTTCTCAATTTTTTCCCATTCTGACTTGGTACCATATATATATATATATATATATATATATATATATATATGAAATTAAACTATATTATCACTCTTGCATTGTATGAGAATATCATTTAAAAATATGCAATGTTAAAATTATTCATAAAATTTCAATAAAATAATAAAACATGCAAGAAACCATTTTATATATTAGCTAAATAACATATTTATCATTCTTAAAATATTAACCTTTATTTTCATTATATGGTGTTGTTGGGGCATTTGAAATGATTGTCGATATAGTCAATTTATTTATTGATAATATATCATGGCTCTCTATCGCAAAAAGCAATGGCGTAGAACATTAATATAAACATCAACAAATAATAATAATAATAATAATAATAATTATAATAAAAAATTACCTATTTTTTATTAATATATATTAATTGAACATAAACACCACAAGTTATCAACACAGTGGAATTGTCTCACTATCAGTTGAAAAAGGAGTAGCAAATTGAAAGGGGAAAAAGGAAAAAAAAATCATATATTAACATAAATTTCATTTATGCATCGGGCCACAATCTTCGCTAAATCAAAATCCAATTGAGAAAGGAAACTTGCGGAATAGGCAAGTTCATCGACAGAGCCGGCGATAAAGATAAGATACAAATTGATAGAGATAAAGCCCTTTGTGAGAGGGATAGCTGGTTAAATAATCTCAAAGGTAGCAACATATCAAAGAGTAAGAGAGTCCTATGCGGTTGGGATTTTTGGAAGGCAGCTAGGGATCTAAGACAGAAAGAGTCCAATGTATCTGAAACAATTCGAATGACAGATAGAAACAATTTTTTTTTTTTTTTTTTTTGAAAAAAGGAAAT
>CAVNYN010210844.1:0-19392 GCA_963692815.1 Nyctanthes arbor-tristis | reverse complement strand
GAAAAATTAATAAAAAAAATATCAAACAAACCCCCCCCCCCCAAAAAAAAAAAAAAAAAAAAAAAGAAGAGGCTTCGAATCATGAACCTATTGACAAAGTAAAAGCTGAACCGGTCATTGTAAACTGACTTAACTAGGTGTTTGTTCCCATAGAATTTATACATTTACCATACAATTTATGAAATCAATTTCAACCATACATTTCGTGGGACCTACAGGCTACAACATCTCCAATGCTCATTCTATTAATATATAGAATTATAAGTTCATAATGAGACACAGATCCACAGTAAAATAAATGTTATACTATGCAAATGGAAGTATTTGGATAGCATCCCAGAACTACCTATATAATATGTGGAGGAACTTAATTTCGCTTCTACCATTGATTCTAAGAAGCGCATATGAAAAAGCAGGTCAGCACTCAATACTTTGGTGATGAAATTGAATTTTGTAGTAGTACCTTCAGTACACTCAGATAATCAATTAAGTCACTTTCAAATCCACATCCCTTACTAGTACTCTTTTCATCCTTCCACGGGAAATCTTGCAACCACAAACCTTGGCTTTTATTGTTCCAATCAACATATATTAAATTTGCTGTGTGTACAATGACTCGAACTCCTCGAGGATAGACCAGAAGCATAGCTTTTGAGTGGTGCGTTCCATATGAAATGGGTAATGGAGGCTTGTGGAGAATCCAATTAGAAGGCTTATTTTTCTAGAACATATTAGTAAACAAAAAAAAAATTAAGTCAGAAAATAGAACCACCAACAGCAACATTTTATTACTTAGAGATTTTTGCCAACCTTCATATACTCGAGCGTACCATCACCTTCTCCATGAATGACAAGCACATGAGGGACACGTTTAAGCATGGGACACTCTACATCACGGAGGAAACAAGTTTGTCAGCACTACAAGGTTATAGATGGTACCCCAGAAAGTATCAAAAATTATGAAAATGGGGCGTCAAATCTAACTGTAAGTAAGAAAATGCAATGACAGCAATTTAACTAGCAAACCAGAATGCACAAACAATACCACAGATACAGGTGTATTGAGAATCTGAAATGGAGGGAAATCAAACAGAATATTAAGCATCATTGTCTATGCAATGACCATTCACATAGTGGCAGTAAACAATTTCTTAAGCAGAAAACCATATTGATTAGTCATCTAGACAAATTAATAGAAACTTTAAATTGCCAATTTTCTTATCTCATTTTTCATCATTAAGAAATCTCATCAAGTCCCATTAGCTTCAGATCATCTATAAGATGTACGAGCGACAAGTATACGTTAGATTAACATTTTAAAATCAATACATCACGTATACATCTTTAGCACAAAGATCTCACCAGAAAGTAGCCAATCAATGTCCACCATGTAATTTGAAAGGATAGCAACTAACACATTTCCCTACGAGCAAAAGTTTTGAAGAATTACATACCAATATAAATAGATCTGACCCCTAGGGCAGGAAATTAAAAGCTTTTATGTTTAATTAAAAAGGTTCATAAGTAACATTAACAGATACTACCATCACCGAATTCACTCATGGTCCAATATGCTACACCACCAAGGCATGGACTTTTACCTCAATCACATCTTTGATGGAAATAGCATTTGTATTTGCCCAATCTGGTAATCCTTTAACTCGCATCAGTCTAAATGTTGAATGTAACTTTTCCCGAGAAATTCGTAAATGTCGAATACCTTTTGAAGAATTGTCATATTCTAGCTCATCCTGGAGAGCACAACAGGAAAATTTTAGTTCAAAACTTAAAAGTTCCAAGCGTAGTTTTTTAGAATAAATCAAAGCAGGAAGGGTTTTACATTAAAATCTCTCATTAAAGAGTCATCCTCGGGAATGTTACGTATTTTCTTTTTACTCTGAATCTCGTCTTTGCTGCTACTGCCTTCTTCTTTCAGAGATCTTTTCTGTTGTGATGAACTTTCCATGTTCTTCAGAGTCAGGTACTTGAAAAGGTAATGCCCGGGTATCAATTCCATAATGTCTCCATTTCCAATTGTCCATCTTTCTCCAGACAAAAGCTTTTTCCTATCAGTCTTGGTCCTTACAACAACTGGGTTTGTACCTTCCTATAATTCATTTCCATAAGAAACTACTCTAAGATGAGAGCGGTAAACAGTTTAAAATAAAATCTTCAAGTCATTAAGCCATACAAATATACAAACTTTTTACTTTTTAATTTAATTACATAAAGGGGTAGTAAACCGGAGTAAAAATTCATGAGCCCCTGGAACAAAAGAAAATATACAAAAGTAAACCACATGCATGAAATACATCATCATTATCCATATCCAGGGAAATTATATGCATTAACGATTATAAATTGATCTGGCCTCGCAAAAAAACACACTACAGGAAGCTATTCGGTAACACAATTACACAAACAAGCAGCACATACTCGAAGATACACTATAATAACAATATTAAATATAAAAGGAAATTGACATACAACGAAAATTTCAGCAGAACCATTAACCGAGATGCTAAGTGTAATATGCTTCCGGCTGAGCCGTTTATCAGTCACCGGAATGCAACTGCGGCCAACGTAATTAAGGCCCTCAGAGAGTGGTATTTTGGGAATTGAAAAATTCTCTAGCTCCTCCAAGTTAATAGCGTTGACAGGAACCAAAGTTCCAACCTTGAAACAGGAAAAGGAATAAGAATCAACCAAAATCCATGAAACCAAAAAGTAAGTAAAAAAGAGGAGTCTGTACCTGAGGAACGGCGGTCATCACAGAGTCGAAAATGTGCGGATAATAAGTGAATATAAGAGTATAGATTTAGGGTTTAGGGGAAAGTTCGACTGAAGATGAAATCAAGACAAGAACCCGGAAGTGAGGCGTCGGAATGCGACGACGTAACGACGGTAGACACGACCGTCCCGCCAACCTTGAGCTCCCGCCCTCCGACCCGACGACATATTCTCATTAAAATAAATTCGGGTATATTGCAGCTCAGGTCCCTTCATGTTGCACTTTTGTATGTTCCGGTCTTGACCTTTATTTTCTAAAAGGTTAGGTTCTTCGTTTTTTTTTTTTTGGAAGTGTAAAATGTTCAGAACTTGTGAAAACTAGAAAAAGATCAGGGACCTCGATGTGAATACATATCAACTTTTCCCCCGTGCCTTCTTTAGTAGCATAGTTTTGAAGCGGGTATTGCATTGCACCGATAACAAAACATGTATGTGGAGTCTATGCGAGTGCAAAATAAAGATTGGGGACCTCAGTGTGAAGACAGGTCGAAACAATTTTTACCTGAAAATGAAACTGTTGCGGGTCTTTAAACAAAAATAAAACTATTAATTATGCAATTTAACACTACTTAACAATTGGAAATGATACCGTAACTTCCTGTTTATCAGGTAAAGAACCAGGATTTGAACAGACGCTTAATATCTCACTACCGTTACACTTATTCTGTATATAAGCGTGTTTTGTTGTCAATCATTGCACGTAATTGTAACATAGTATTTGACATTGTCAAGTTGTTTGTTTGAGCCTATACTGATTGCACAAGTCTACAATGATCTTATCGACACTATCGACTGAGGCTGCAAAAAGAATGTTGTGTTTTTGGTTGGCGTTGGCTTTTCTTTTGTATGCCAAATTCTCTTCTCGTCAAAAGTTATCTTGCTGGAGCAAGAAATAAGTCTCTGAATAAGGCCTTCCTGCAATTGGATACATGCTCTGAGCTAAAAATTTCTATCTCCGACGTTTTGATTCTTTCCTCATTTCTGCCATGTAGCTCTCCAGGTTGCGTTTTTCCCATAGACGTCTCTGAATAAGATCTTCCTTGGTTGGTTCATCTAGACAACACCACAAAAAGATTTAAGAAGCAGAAACAAGCCATCAATGTTACAAATTACAACTATGGCAAAAGATCAAAATTCTGACTCAAAAATTTGTTACAGAAACTATTCTCTGCTCAGCAAAGTCTCCAGGATTGGGAGCCGCTGATGACATAAAATGCCAATCGGCACTACCACCCATCCAGCCCCTGGCCTCCAGTAACGCCCACAAAAATCACATTTAGACAGGCCATCTCAGATGACAAAAATCATGTTCCAGGATTCTTTTTCTCATTATATCTGCACCCGAACCCTCCAAAAAAAAAAAAAAAAGAATTCCTCCTATTTTCTTTTCTCACAAACTGATGGGAATCTAGAAAGGGACACCCTTAACCCAATTTACAGCCACCAGATTTCGAGAAAGGTCCAAATAAACAAATTGAAGCAAGCTTGAGTGCATGCATGTCATAAGAATTAAGACTGAGATTGCTTGTTCCAAGTATGAAAACATCATTTAGGGTTGGTTTCATTTAGATTTTTCAAAATTAATTCTCATTCAAACTCATTTTCAACCACACATTTATCAATTAAAATAATCTTACACGTAAATTAGTAACTTTTCCTTTTCAATCACACATTCTCCCAAAAAATAACTTTTTTCACAAAATCAATTCTCGACACGCTCTTACTATCCAATCATAAGATATAAATGCAATTAAAAAGGATACTTAATGCTACCTATGTATCTCCAGGAATCAGAAGGTATCCCAAGGGATCTTCTTGTCAAATAGGAGAGATCTTCCCATGAATATGGAGCTCGTTTCACCTTGTATCTCCACAACCAACATCCATACCACAATAACAGCTGAGGACAGCACAAGCCAGTTATCTTGTTACTCATATAATCTAATAAAGCTTTCAGGTTAACACACTCGTGGCAGAGCACAGAAAATAACAATTAAGAATGGCCAGAAAAATTAATTCCTTCTTTCATGCATCTGTAGCTAGTGCTGAAAAGAAGATTCCACTAACCTTCCCCAGAGTGTACGGAAGTAGCAAGAAACGAATGCCTAAAAGTTCCCAAACAGATGGCTTTTCAGCACCTTTTATTTGCAGATCAAGTTCCTGGCTAAGCTCTTCCTGTAGCCTCCTGCCACAGAAGAATAAAAGCATACTTGTCTCAAAAGATCCAATAAAGAAAAGGAGTCTTAAGTGCATATAGAATTTGAGTTTCAAATGGTTATTAAGTCTGTCAAGTTCAGTAAAAAAATATAGAGGTGTTGGAAATTACAAAACCATACGCATTAAAAGTAACCGTACTTGTCATTTTGCTTGTTACTTTTCTTCTTATTTGTCATTCCACCAGTCCGTTCAAGTTCCAAGGCTTTTAGCTTATTCTTATAAGCTGGCGACTTCTTCACCATATCAATCGCCTGAAAGTGGAAACCTCATTACAGTAGAGGACGAGAAGGAAGCAAAGAAAAGGGAGGGGGTGAATGTTCCGTAGCTTCTATACCAAGTGCTTATACGGGTTATCCTTCTCTAGATAGACTATATTACCTGCTTAGTTCTTGCTGCAGACTAAAATCAATGTTGAAAATAATGCTTACTAAATCATACAGAAATGTTCAGATGGGCATTGTAAAAAATTTCCACTTCCAAAGATATATTGCCAAGTTTCCCACACTTTTAAGTACTTATCACTAATAGGACTCTTGGCAATACATAATTGGAAGTGGACATTTTTTACAAATCCCACTGTGAGCATCTGACGATTCCTCCTAACTGATAACGCAATTTGCTAAGAAATGAAAAGGCTTCTCTGGTGGAACAGGCGGGGCTCCAATGTACTGGTTAATGTGAAATGAGAAACAGCAAATAGCTGACAAATGCACATCTATTGCTCAAAATGGAATCTGTCCCATATATTCTTGCCTCACCTATATCATTTTGGATATGAAGTAAAATTTATATCCACTTTATATTTCATTTGAGCTGTTCTGTTGCATCCTGAAATAAAATTTAAATCCACTTTATATTTCTTCCGATCTATTTGAGCTGTTCTGTTGCATCCTACCCTTACGCAATCCAATCATAATCCCCTTATGTGATACCCCATAGATAATCTATAGCATTACCTGTGTATACCTTGTCCACTGATTTAGATACTGGAATCCAGAGAGCAACAAAAGGAGACCAACGAGGACAGCCCGAGGATCCTAGCAAAGGAAAACCATTACTCTAAAAGTATAGATAGAATGGATATATGTATCACGTAATGAAGATTAAAGTTTCATTAGTGATGTTAATCCGGAAAAAGAGGACCATATGAAAGATTACATAGAAAATGAATTCTTACTGTCTTGTGGCCATAGTAAGCATGGTAGTAGCGAGCTGTGTTATAAAATACCTAATAATTGAGGGAAAAAAGTTAAGAATCCATAATCATCATAACAATCTAATATCAAACGGTAGCTTGATGAAGAAAATTGTAAATGGACATAAAAAATATGCGGAAGATTTTGTGAAGGCGTGCTCCTATATTTTGAACAAATGTGTGCATGCACATTCTCAAATACGAGAGACAGAGAGGAAGGGAGAGGGCATGAAAAGTGAAATGCTGCCGAATTTTCTTAGATCAGTAAAATCTTCACAACATATGCAATATGTATCCAATTCCCTTTATCAACACATGAAAATTTCACAAAAGGACTTTTGTGTTATTTATTCACTATAGGCTGGCATTTTGCACAAGCAACCCACCCAAATATTATCTAAGGAGAGTAACACGTGCAAAGGTCACTGGCACAATAAATGTGCTTCAATCATAAATTTGAATAATAATATGTTAAACCAAATTCGGTAATGACAATATCTTGTTTCACCATTGCAGTGTCAAGTGTGAACTTTAGACAGGAGGAAAATTAGTCCTTTTTTCTTTTCCAATCTTTCAAATGTTGGAGATAAATAATGATGGTGATAATTTATGTGGATCATTCATCAACAATGGCAGATCAGTCATGTACAATATTCCTTATCGCCATGAACCCGATATGGAATATTGTTAATAAGTTCACTAATTGCTGTACTTGAAGAATGTAAAAAATGTGTTCATCTTAAACCCTTAGTGCATATAACTACAAAGTACAGGCATAACCAAACTAACCTCCTCCGGGTGTGCAATTGCATAATCATACTGTTCCCTTGTAGCTTCATCTTTCAAAATCTATAATTAACAAAAAGAAAGTCATCTATAATATTCACATGGTATAATTATATCACGTGAATTGTTGGTTAAAGCAATTTTATAACAGTATGATGTAGCAGGAAAGTCAAATACGACAGAAAGTATCACATCTTTAGACAACTATTGGGCTTGTCGATACCCAATAAACTCCAGGGCGATGATATTAATGGACCCAAACGAGACAAAATAAAATTCAGACACTTCAAGCCATTGACTGAATTAATTAGTGGCCCAACTCCACAATTAGGTAGCACGTGTCTTTTAATAACCACTTGGAGGATTAACATCCATCAGGTTATTGCTCAATGGTAAAAGGTGGATAACCAAGCATACTTTGAATTAACCATTTTGAGATATGGTTATTGGATTCATTAGGATTGTGAGTTATCCTTGAGACCCATTTGAAATTGAAGACTTCTATTATTATATATAAGTGGAACCCAAAAAAAGACGTGAAAAGGGTGGGGGATTTACTTAGTGTTCTTGGAATTTGTGTCAAGACCTCCATCTTCTTCATTCGAACAAACCAAGGTGGCGAGGCCTGGTGTTTTCTTCTTTGTAGAGACTTTTCAAACCTTAGAGGTTTGCGACTTTTCAAACCGGAGCAATGAGCGGATTAGAAAGCAAAAGGGATTTTTCAGTTTCTTTGTTTTTGTTGTTCTTCACTATTGTTTCTATGTTGTTGATTTCTTGTAATTAATATTTAATTTTATTTTGAATCTTTTTGTTTTTGCAAGGAAATAACATAACAGACAATCAAAATCTGCTGCTCAGTTTGTAATTCAACCAAGGATACATATATTTTCAGCAGTTCCGACAAATTTACCATGGAGTTTACCATAATAATTAAGTAATTCACGGGCACAACTTTACCAGGTAATCAACAAATCATGGTTAATGAATCAAAATGTACTTTGATTAAAAGAAATGCACTTTGAAAATGTAGAATCAATAACTTGGGCAGGTAGTACTTTTAATTTGAATTAACAGCAAGATTAAAAGTAAACAGTTACCTCATAAGCATTTGCAATTTTCACAAACTTCTTTTACACGACGCTCTTCCGATCTATTCCGGATCAGGATTTTTATCCGGATGACTACACGAGAAACATAATTAAATTTAAAACATTACAATCCACCACCGAACAAAGAAATTGAAAAGTAATAACAATAATAAAGGGAAAAAACTTACTATTTAAGAGAAAGCTTGTAATAAGCTTTCTTGATCTCCGAAGCATTGGCATTTTGAGATACACTTCAAAGTCAAAATTAAGAAATCAGAAAACAAAACATTCTTCAACAAGAAAACATGCGAGTTGGGGAAAATGGAGAAGCTGTGGAGATACCCTAAGAGATCGTAACAGTCATCCTCATCGCAGTAAATGGAGACGGACGGCTGGATGAGGAGAGAGACCACGATGATGATTACAGCTAGAGAGCACCAGCGGAAGACTGCGCCTGTTGGCGCCATCGTCGGTGATTCCGAGGGGGCTTCGGAAAAACGGGATTCGCCTTTTGTTCGGCGAAACCGGCGCTATCGTTTGCCAAATTACTCTTCTAGCCTCCCCAAGTCGTCATGTTCACGTTTAATTTTTCATTTTTTTTACTATTTTCATGGAAACATTTTTCTTTTTACTTCTTTTTTTTCTAATTTTCTACATTTTATTATATTGTGTATTCCTACTATATGTGAGTTTGTATGATTAATTTTCTTAACGTTGTACTTCAATAGGATAAATATCTATATATATTTGTACTGTTATGATACAAATTTGTAATTGTACTTAAAAAAAAACCACCGTCATTAATTTCGTCTCAAAAAAATTTCATTTCTAGTACTTTTTGTCATGAAAATCGATTTTAAAGTTTAGCATAAAGCATAAAAAGGAAAAGTGGCAAGCAATTCTATTAAAAAACAGATCAATGGCTGATATTAAGTTTTTCTATTTTTTATATGACTATATGAGATGAAACCTCCTATGGTCGGCGATGGTAACAACAAATTGAATATTATTTTTGATAAATTTAGAATTAATTATAAGGAAATTTACAAAAGACATATTCTATTTAGGCCTTAGAGCAACTCTAGTGGCTAGTCTATATTGTATATGACGTAGAAGAGGAATAGAAAGTAATCTAAATTATGTAGTTAAATAGGCATTGAATTATTTAACTTCTTCATCCAATGGTCTTTGTAGATGTAGAAAAATCAAGAGATATGGAGAAAGAAACGGAGATTGTCCAAGGAGAGAATGAGAGGTTATTTTGCACGTTTCAAGTGAGATGAGAGAGAAAAAGAATAAAATATCATTAAAATATAAGGGAGATGAGAGAGAAAAATAATAAAATATTATTAAAATATACAGTTAGCAAGTCTAAAAGGCTATCTAGAGTTGGACATTCTTGTTCACAGAGTCCATTTTTATTTTTGTCAAGTCACTTCACATGATGACAAGTCACCACCATTGGAGAAGGTTTTTTCCTAAAAGATGTCTAAATCTGATGTGGGACACTAATTTTTTTATATCCAATGCAAACGTCTAATCTTAAGATGACGTGGAGGAAAGAGATAAACACATAAAATTTACACATTTCAATTTTCTTTCTCTTCTTTTGCTTTTTTTCTTACATTTTTGTCTCTTTATTTTCCACATTTCTTTACAATATCTTTGAGAACGTTTAGTTGTAGAAAGTGTCAAAGACATTGCAAAAAAAATAAAGGGAGAAAAAAGTAAGAAAGAAGATAGAGAAATTGGAATTTGTAAATTTTATGTGTTTATATCTCTTCTCCACGTCACCTCTAAGACTAGATATTTACATTGAAAATGCTCATAGGGTGTGATAAGTTTGCAAAAATACACTTATTAATATTAATTCTTTCAAATTTAGTTTTTGCCTAAATATTTTTGAAGTACAGTTTTTGTTTAAATATTAATTCTTGCATAAACACTATAATAAATTTTAAAAAATAAATTTTCATGTTACCATATATCAATAGTTTTTTATTTTGGCAAATTGAAAACACGTCTCCAATTTTTTTTAAAGCATTATCCTAAAAATATAGGGGAGATTCTATGATCATTCATGAAGAGATGCCAGCAACACTTAGATGGAGAGAAACTTATGTACAACTGATATATATTTTACATGGTACATCTGACTAATAATACACATAAATCTCACCACGTATGATATACATATGATGTGTCTAAATTTTTCTCACTCAATATGAAAATATGCAAATATACATTCTACATGCTACAACTTAAGTGTCGAGATGTACCACGTAGAATATACATCTGTTGTACGTAAGTTTCTCTCCTCGAGATGACACTCTCTGGTATCATTTTTGTAGGGGAAATGAATTTTTGCCTACAAACCTAACTTTTTTTAAAAAAAAAATAAATGGAGGATATACAGGAGGGAATTTTGGGGAGAGAAAAATGTGATTCGAACCCGAGACCTCTGACTCAAAACGCAAACATCCTAATCACTAGGCTACAATTCGAACAACACCTACAAACATTGTATGCGGAAATTTTGTGGGCTTAGAATAATTTTCTTGTAGTGACACTACCATCTCTAGTGGGGATTGCTTATCACAATTTTCTTCAACTTATACCGATTGCCAAGTCGAATTGAAATTAATCTGTACAAACCACATTCAACATTATCTACAATCTATAATATAAAAAGGGGAAGAGTGGGAAACTTTTGATTTCTCATTTCTTCCCCACTTGAAACTTTTGAGTTCTCATTTCATCCCCACTTATTTCTCTAATTATTATTAATAAACCTATTTCCTATTTATTACTTTTATTTCATCATCGTTATTAATTAATTGATAACTATAATCAATTCATGAGTATGAAATTTTCATGTTCTAACTTCCTCAAGTCTTTTTAGTTTTAACTTCACCTAAATGAATTTAATATTTTGTTAAAATAATTTTTTTGAAGGAATAATTTTATAATCTATATATTAATTGTTGATGCCAAATTTTTCCTTGACTCAACAAACGAATTTGTTTACGCGGGCAATTTGTATTTGAATTGTTTTAAGCAATAAACATGAAATTTATGGTGAAGTTAGTGAATTTATGAGATAATAAATGAGAGGAGCAAATGCTTTAGAAGACAAATATATTGCAAAATGAGGAGGATTCGAAAATTTGGCGTCACGCCCTCGTTATTCTATTGTTATTATCAAGTTATTTCTTTGTTTCAATGGCGGAGGCTCTTGTGATATGTCAAAATAATCAAAATACTAACAAGGAACGAGACATGCAAATCACATAAGTTTTTTTATTTGGTAAGAATGTCATTGTGATGATTCCTTGAATTTCTTCACTTTACCTAGAGTGACATTATCAATGAGGTATCCTTTTAGGGTGACTTACCAAATGCTTTTATTTCATATGAACTTTGCTATATGCCTTTGCATTGATTATAAGATAATTTAACTTCACAAACTCTTGGGTTCTTTTCATGTCTAGACTACATAAGAAAGCAAGCACACATGATAAACTAGGTAAAAACCATTTTATTGATCAACCATCCATACAAGGGATTTGGAAGCCTTTACATGGAAAATTAGACTCCCAACCCATACAAAAGTTTTCCTTATATCTTTACATTACAAACCAAATTTCCCTTAGTTATATATGTCTCCATACATATACTTATTTTTCTACTTTCATTCTCTTAAAAGACCATGATACTTAGTGAAAAACATAGGTTTATCTTTCCAAACTTTATCATCGTATAGATGAGCAAGAGTATAAGCACAAAACACATTAAATTCAAAGTTGTTCCTACATTAGGAACAAAAGGGCGTCTTCATAATAAGCCCATATATCCGTTTCCACCATATGCAATATTTTGCTTGCATCCGTTGATATTCTCCGCTCTTCGGTTTGTCTTTCATAGATTTTTCGATTTATCATCTACAATGGTAAGTGGATCCACACTTAACTCCGGTTGACCCTTACCGGAGTTCCAAACAAAGAGCATTATCCAATTAAATCAAACACCACACTAATCGTCACTATCCCGGAATCATTTAATAGGTCATAGTATGGGAACAATTTAAAGCAAACCAATTCAAAACGGGTAGAGTAATGCTAGTGATTCATATGCAAGAAAACATTACATTTCTTATCATAATATGACATCAAAACAAATGCTCTTCTTTTAAAACTTATGCAATGCCAAGGAAACCAAAACATTAGTTACTCACATCTTCCGATCTTTTGTTTCTTTAAAGATTTCCTAGATATCTTTGAGTGGCAAGATCCTCCAAATTCTTGTTATTCCTCAAGCAATGTAGCCTTTTTAAGTAGGGATTCTATGTATATATGAAGAGAGCTTTGTTTGGGAGACAAAAAGAGTGTTTTGGGAGAGATCGGAAGATGTTCTAAGACTAACCTTATTTATGGACGAATTTCTCATTTATATTCTAAAAACTTTTGGATTCCACCTACGAAAAATGCTCCATTTGTCCCTAGATAATTTACAAATAACCAATGAGAATACGTCCAATTGGAAGCTTGGGAATTCTTCTCACCAATCAAAGTGCCAAGTGGTCTTGAATTTAATTCATGTGAGAAATTCTTTATGTGTTCAAGTGTCCCTAGATTTTTTTAACTTATTGCTTAATGAATTCCTTTACTTAATGTACTTTACAATTAAGTCTTTACGTTTTCGACTACTCCAATTAAGTACCGCATTGTTGCTTTTAAGCATTCTTTGCTCCAAATTTGCTATCTGATTGGATTTAGTCATTCTTTATGCCATAACTTCTAAACGATAGAGGTATTGATATAAATTCAAGCAATCATTTTACTCTTGTCAAACCAAATTAAAGTATCTTCAAATTCTTACAGAATGTCACTACTAACTATTCGATTACAAAATTTACTCATCGATTGCTTATCGTTGCGCATTACTCGAGAGGTGAGTCAATTATCCCAAAATGCCATTATGAAATTCTCGAAATTTCACGATATGTTACAATCTACCCTCTTAAAAAAATTTCGTCCTCGAAATTCAAAATTACCTGTAAATAGTTCAGGCTATTGTTTATTCACTTCATCCTCTCGTTCCCACGTTTCTTCTTCCAAGACTTGGCTTTTCCATAGTACACGGACGAGGGATAATTCTTTGTTGCTTAGCTTTTTTGTTTCTCACATTAAAATCTTCACATGCCACTTTTCCAGAGTCAAGTCAGGTTGTATATCAGAAAGAGTCTCTGGGAGTACATAAGAAGGATCCGGTACATACTTTCTTAGTGTCGAGATGTGGAATACAAGATGGATCTGATTCATCTTTTCTGGAAACTTCAATTCATAAGCCACTTCTCTAATTCTTTTTGTTATTTCAAATGGCCCAATATAACGAGGAATCAATTTACCTTGTTTTCCAAAGTGTAGGAGTTGCTTTATTGGAGATATTTTGACAAACACTTGATCCCCAACCTCGAATGTTAAAGCATGTCGTCTTTGATCAGCGTAACTTTTTAACGGTCTTGTGTGGCCTTTAATTTTTCGTTGATCTTCTCTACTACTTTCATCATTTCTTCCATCATCTCTGAATTGATTATTTTCTTTTCTCTCATTTCATTCCGATACAAGGGCAATCTGTATTTTCTCCCATATAATACTTTGTAGGGTGCCATTTGGATTGAGGAAGGATAACTATTATTGTATGAAAACTCCGCCAACTATAAGTAATGATCCCATTTTTGTGGGAACTCCAAAGCACATGCTCGGAGCATATCTTCAAGGGTTTGAATGGTGCGTTCAGATTGCCGATTGGTTTGGGGATGAAAGGCAGTACTAAAATTTAATCATGTCGATCTAAAGTTTGGTGAACTTCTTTCCAAAACCGTGATAAGAATCGCTGGTCTCGATCAGAGGTGATAGAAACTGGAATACCGTGCAATCTAACAATTTCCCAAATGTATAATTTGGCAAGCTGCTCCATTTTAAAGGTCATCTTAATAGGAATGAAGTGTGCGGACTTTGTTAGGCGATCTACGATTACCCATATAACATCATATCATTTGAGGATTCTTGGTAGTCTACTAACAAAGTCCATTGTGATTTTCTCCTATTTCCACTCAGAAATCTCCAATAGTTGTAATGTTCTAGCGGGTTGTTGGTATTCTGCTTTTATTTGTTGACAAGTGAGGCATTTAGCTACAAATTCCACAATGTGTCACTTCATGTCAGGCCACCAATGTAAATTCCATGTGTCACAGTACATTTTTGTAGAACCAAGATGTAGAGCTCCTCCGTTTCTGGTACATATACTCTATCCTTGTACCTTAGTAGTCCTTGGCTTAACACATTATAAGGAGATTCTTTTCCACTTTCCAAGTTGTCATGTATCTTTTTAGCAAATCCATCTATCTTTTGCCCTTCTTTTATTTGTTCCATTAGCTTTGGTTCTACAGTCATTGCCCTTTAATTTTGCATCCACATTTGGCAAGAATTCGAAGACAAGTTTTTCAATCTCTTGCTGTAACTCTTTAGGCCTATTTTCATTTGTGATGGCTTTTCGGTTTAAAGCATCGGCCACCACATTCGTTTTCTCTGGGTGGTATTCAAGCCACATTCACTGCTTTATGTTTAGTTTTTTTTCTCAGTAAATAAATACTTTAAACTTTTATGATCTATAAATTTCACACATCGCTCCATAGAGATAATGTTGCCAAATTCTCAAGGCAAACACTATAACGGCTAGCTCTAAGTCATGGATGGGATAATTCTTTTCATAAAGTTTCAAGTACCTAGATGCATATGTCACGACTTTGTCATTTTGCGTGGCGACTTTGTCATTTTGCATTAGCACGCATCTGAGTCCATACTTGGATGCATCACTATAAATAATAAATTTATCACTTTCTTCAGGGATGGTGAAGATATGTGTTGTGGCCAACTGCTTCTTTAACTCTTCAAAACTTCTTTCACAGTCCTCAGTCCATTTAAATTGTACATTTTTCTTGGTTGGCTGTGTAAGAGGAACTGTAATTTTTGAAAAGTCTTTAACAAATCTCCGATAATATCCAGCTAATCCCAAGAAACTCCGTACTTCTATAGGAGTCGTAAGTTGAGGCCAAGTTAATATAGCTTCAACCTTACTTGGGTCAACTGAGATTCCCCTTTGATCCACCACATGACCAAGGAAAATTACTTTCTCGGTCCAAAATTCACATTTTGAGAATTGGCGTACAATTGTTTTTCTTGTAGAGTTTGCAAAACCAGATGCAAATGTTTAGTATGTTCCTCCCGAGACCTTGAATAAATCAATATATTATCAATAAACACAATCACATATTTATCCAAATACTCCTTGAATACTCGATTCATGAGATCTATAAAAGCCGCGGGAGTATTAGTCAAGCCAAATGGTGACATGCCCCACTTCTAGTACCTTTAACTCACTAGAAGTGTGACGTGCGTCGACGATCAATTTCAACTAAAAGCTAGAATTTACCATCAAGGCTCGTACACATACTAATGATTCTAGAAAATTTCGACAGTATCTCCTTTGTTTTATTAACAAAACCCAACATGTATACTCCCCAACACCAACGCCAACACCAACACCATCCCCAACACCAATACATTAACACATCACAATCTACTAATCTCTCATTATAAGTAACACCACCTCATAATTGGAGAAATATACTAAACTGAGTATGATTAACATGAGAAAACTCAATATATATTAATAAGTTTAATCCTATCATTCATGATATCCACAAACCAATAACAATTCCTATATGGTGGCTTGAAATCTTGAAATAGTAGGCTCGACCATAACGTATTGCCCAAACTCCAATTGCTACCTAGGAAGAAAATCATTTGGAAAACTTGTGAGCTAATAAGCACAGTGAATGGAGTTTTTATAAGTAAACATGCTTTCGGAAGTTGAAATGTAACTTTTGCAACATCTTGAACAAAATATTCAAGCTCATTTGGGAATTTCATGACCTTAAATATAAATATAGCATGACATCAACCTCTATGAAATCATTACATGTTAGAAAACACCATGAACATCATTTCATTTCATAATCATCATAGAATTCATTACAAAATATCATAAATATCATTTCATTTCAAGATCATCATAAAACTTCCCCAAATAGTATCCAACATTACATGATCATGATATCAAGTCATACGCGCGTAGATACCAACTTGGGCCATAGGTACCTTATGACCCATTCGCCCTAGGAGGCACAATTAAACAGCTTGAGTCATAGCTAGCACATAGGCCCCTTCGCCTGGGCGGCGTTCATTTGGTCAACTTGAGCCATAGGCCCCTTCGCCTATAAGTGGCATATCATTTGGTCAGCTTGAGCCATATAGGCCCCTTCACCGGTATGCGGCATATCATAACATTGGGTACAAATTGGGGGGTTTTCATACATCATAAATCATGTCTCAACTCACACATTTCTTTAAAATCATGAAGTATCATCTCATACAAACATTCACATGAACTTTTCTAAAGAAATATCATCTTTTGTGAAATTCCATAGAAATACATTCGTTATAAAACATTGCAAGTTTCTATGAAATCAAGCATATCATATTTCATTTAGAAAGAAAAGTAGAGGTCAGACTCCACTCACTGGCTAAGTAGCAACATAGATCCTTTAGTGTTTTATTTCATTTGATCTTTATCATTTCCTGCGACATCATATAAAATTATACTTAACATATAATTTCTTTCTATTTCTCAATTCACACATATAACTCAATTTTCTTACTTATCCTTGCTAACTTCTATTTATTTTCTTTCTAGCTTATTTACTAGTTAATGAAATTAATTCAATTAGTTTTATCAGCATGAGATTTCCTTTTTGGGTTACAAGTCCCCCATTCATTTAAAATCGTCAAGATTCATCAATTTCTTAAGAGGATATACACTTGTCCCTTTCTTGTTATTAGTCTAAGTCCCTTTCTTGTTATTAGTCTAACTTTACTTCTCTAGTCTTAAATAACACAAATTCTTAACCTTTCATCACTTTCCCACGCTCGCGCTCACACACACACACACACACACACACACACACACATATATCTAATACGAAATTTCAAACATAACTTTCCTTATTTAGCTCATATTAACATCATAAAATCAAATAATTTAAGGCTTCAATATTATACTGTAAGCCTTAGGAATTTATTCCATAACATAAGCTTGAAAAAAAGCATAAACTATTCTTCTTAGATCCTTGTATGATTAAACTAATATTTGATAATCACTTGTAATATTCATATTTTCTAACATGAAGTAAGGATAAAGAGAGCTAATTGTACTTAATAATTCCTTTTTGGTCCCAAGTCTTGTTCTTCATTCTTCGAATAAACGTATGTTTGTCCACTAGTTATTTAGAGAATTTACTCCATCTAGTTATTTAGAGAATTTACTCCATCTTAGAAATTGTGGTAATATCACATATTAAAGTCTTAAATATCTACTAAAATAATAACACCAACTCTTCATCTTTAAACATAAATTCTTAAGCCTTTAATAAAATTTTCAATACTTGCTTTTAAATATTAAGTCATTCATTACTTTCATTAAATCTCAACTTCACCAATTTTGACAATTGCCATGCTATTATTCTGCTAAATCATAATACCAACTTATGTATAAAAATTTCAACTTATTCCTCCATATAAAATTTCATCTTTTTATTAGCCAAACTATAATTTCTTATACTAACATCATTAACCTCAATTTTCATAACCAACTAATGAGATCGGAAGAGCGTCAAAATGTATAGTAAACATAATTAAAACCTAGTATGCATATTTATAAAAATTCCATAAACCATAAATAAATTTATACCTTAATAATTATATAAATCAAAACTTTAAAGAAAATAATGCTTGTTTAAACTCTTACATTCTTCTTCTCTTTCCCAATTAGATTCTTCTAACTCTTTTTTTTTTCCTTTTCTCGGCAGAATTCAACAACCTATGCTTCCTTTCATTGCCTTTCCTTTCTTCTTTCTTTTATGTATACATATATGCACATATATATAATACATGTACCATATATAATAAATGGCACATGCACTCCACTTATTTTGCTTGATTCTCTCTCTCTCTCTTGTCCTCAAAATCGGTCCTGCTTTCTGGTTTTCTTGCTTTCTTTCTTCTTTTTTTCTTCCTTAAAACTTTACTTCATTTTATAACTCATCATAAAATCTCATGTTAAAGTCTCAATTGCCCACTCAAATAACCATTAACAATAATTCTTAACCTTTAAACAAATTTTTCAACACTAGTCGATACACACACACATATATATAATTTTTAGTGTATCTCATATTTAAAGTAGAGTTCCTACTTTTTTTTATCTTATAGAAAGCAAATTATGATTGAGTACAAATTTCACAATAAATTCCCATAAACTAAATGAAAATTTTACATCTTAAACTTTTATAAATTAAAAGATCGGAAGACAACTAACACTTACTTGTTTGGGATTCTTGTGTTTTTCCTCCTCTTGTCTCAAGTTTCTTCCATTTTCCTTCTTTTTTTTTCCTTGCTCGATTCTCTGACTCCCGAACCTCACCCTCTCGGCTCTCCTCTCTCTCTTGTTCTCTTGTGAATGTTTTTGTATGACAACGGCCCAAAACCAAAAGAAAATTCTAGATATATATAGAAAATTTCACCCAATGTCCCTCAACTTCTTACTTTATTTTATTTAGGTCCCTAGCTTCATTTCCTTATTTCATTTACTTACCAACTTATAATATAATTTTATATAGAACCCAACCTTATTTAATTCTTAAATGGTAACTCTAAAAATTAATTTAATTCATCTTTGTCCAAATTTGACATTGACTTAACATATTACACTTTTGACTTTGCTAGGTAAAGGTTGAACTTTGCAAATAACGGGGCCGGTCATCACAAATGGCATGACTAAGAATTCAAAACGCCCATATCTTGTGCTAAAGGCTGACTTGGAAATATCCTCCTCCTTTATTTTTAATTGGTAATATTCGAATTGCAAGTCAATTTTGGAAAATATTGCTGACCCTCTAAGTTGATCTAATAAATCATCAATGCGAGAAAGATGGTACTTGTTCTTTATTATAACCTTATTTAATCCCCAATAGTCGATACACATCCGCATAGACCCATCATTCTTCTTTACAAATAGAACCGGTGCACCCCAAGGAAATGTGTTAGGTCGAATAAAGCCCTTATTGAGTAGTTCATCTAACTGAGTTTGAAGCTCCTTTAACTCAGTTGGTGACATACGATACGGGGCTTTCGAGAT
>CAVNYN010210836.1:5386-18694 GCA_963692815.1 Nyctanthes arbor-tristis | reverse complement strand
AGAAAAGTGTTTAACAGCAAGGTGGTCCTCCCAGTCATTGGTCAAGCTCTTATAGAAAGAAGCATATTCCTCCTTGGTGATCTCCTCAGGTTTGCGCAACCAGATGGGCTTCTGCTTGTTAATGAGCTGCCACTCATGTGAAACTTCTTTGATCTTCTTCTTCTTTCCCTTTTCCTTATCAGACGTGTGCTCTTCCGATCTCTCCTCAATATCACCCTCCTGTTCTTTCTTTGGCTCATCATCCTCATCATCACTAATCTCCTTTTCAGTGGTCTTTTCAGTCCAGAGATAAATGGGATAACTGATGAACTCAGAGTGCTTCTTCACGAGATCCTTAATTCTCCTCTCCTCCAGGTATTCCAACTGCACCCAAAACACAAAAGAAATGTCTTGTTAGCCAACTATCATCCCAACATTCACTTATCATTATCCCAATAGCTGGATATATAATTACATTGCTCTTCCTCTTTCTTTCTCAGTCACACATTCTCAACGTGCAAAGTAGAATTTAAATTCCTTTTATTTGAAATTCACGCTTCAGATAACATGCATCCATGAAAATTCCACTTTCACTCTGTTGAATTACATTTATCATCACATTTATCATCACATCAACACTGCTAGTTATAACATCTTAAATTTGTTGAATATAAATTTTTAACCAGCGCGCACATACACACTTCACCTTCATTATCCTAAGGTAAGTCATATACAAATGCAGATGAGTAAAAAATATTTACCTGATCTTCCTTCAGGAATAAGGTGATCTTGGTTCCCCTGCCAAGTTGCTCTCCGTTGACATCCCTTGTAACAGTGAACGAGCCACCAGCTTGTGATTCCCAGATGTATTGCTCATCATCATTATGCTTGGTGGTAACAATCACCTTCTCAGCAACAAGATAGGCAGAGTAGAAACCGACACCAAATTGTCCGATCATGCTCACATCAGCTCCTGCCTGCAGTGCCTCCATAAACTCCTTGGTACCAGACCTCGCAATTGTTCCCAAATTATTCACCAAATCTGTACAACGTCAAAATTAAAACCACGTCAATTCCATCATAAACTTTAAATCATCTTCAAATCCTTAGAAACAATGCACCTCGTCCTTGCATGAGATCCATCGAAGCTTAACATTGCAAAATCAGATTAGCGCGTATTCTATTCATGTAAATCAAGACGAACTACTGAATTTAGTCCGCACAAAACGTTACTATTTCCAGCATGGAACAACAAAAAAAATATTCCAAAAAATTTACAAATCGAGTATATTATCACAATGTAGTACCTGCTTTGGTCATGCCAATGCCACTGTCAATAATCGACAGCGTCTTATTCGCCTTATCCGGCACAAGCCGAATGAACAGCTCTGGCTGCGCATCAAGCTTGCTCTTATCGGTCAAGCTCTCGAATCTAATCTTATCCAGCGCATCCGACGCATTGCTGATCAACTCTCGGAGGAAAATCTCCTTGTTACTGTAAAACGTATTGATGATCAAACTCAGAAGCTGGTTGATCTCCGCCTGGAAAGCGAAGGTCTCAGCATCTGCCATCTGAACGTCTGCCATTGCAAAACTCTTAGAGAACGATGATTACAGAGAGTGATTAAGAGAATCGGAAAGAATACTTCACAGAGTTCGACGATTTCGAAGTGCATAGAGGGGAAACTTTTGGGGGAATTTTATACAATGGATTTTTGGGTTCTAGGAGGTTCTATTGGGGGACTTTGCCAAGCAAAGAGATGCGAAGACCAGGGGCTTCTGGAGTCTTCTATCAACGTCTGGAGGGGAAGCTTGATTCTATTTGAAAGGGAAAATAGCCTTTGGAGTCCCTAATCTTTCATGAACATTTGAATTGAAGCATAACTTACTCTTCGTGCTTGAGTGTATCTTTGGCTTATTTATGTACAACGTCCCTAACGTTTAAGGTTAGCACAGAGGAGGTCATTGACATTTCATTTTGGCGCTAGACACTCCCAACATTTATGTTTCGCTGCAGAAAAGGCCCTTGTTTCATTATTATCCTAAATATAGGTAAGCCGCTAACTTCAATTAACATTGTGGAAGCCAATTTTGTACAACATTTAGAGCACAAGGTACCAGTGGACGACAATTTTTTTAATTTCCAATTTTGCCCATCACAATCTTCTCTTTTTTCATTTTCAATTCTAACCCTAAGAGAGTACACCATCCCCATACTGCCTCCGAACTTCACCTGCTCCCACACCTTACATATTTTCCTTGTACTCCACATCTTTTCCTCTTCTTGTTTTTCCCATTCGGAGCACAAGTTATGTAATCCAAGCCCCAATAACTTGTCCTAAATTGAGAACCCTAGAAAGCCAAACTGTCAACTTCATTTACGACCTCCGAAGCTCTATTATACCCAAATTTCTACCAAAATTTGAAACAAAAAGCAATGATGTACCAATGTGAATGCCCATAAACCATCCTTCATTGTCATCTTTGTCTCGCTTTTCGGTGATTCTAATTATTTCTCCTGGTCCATCCAGCTTGCACACAGATCGATAGTAAAGTGGAGGCTATCGATAGTATTTGGGTTATCCGATGCTGGAAATGTATGTGGAAATTATTTTTTCTTTCTCGTTTGGCATTTCACTGTGGCTTGTATTACAATTCAATATAGATTGTTTAACTTTTGCGATCGGGATTTTGGAAAAAGAACATCACTTTCATGAGTTGTATAGTGACTAATTTGTTTGATTAAAGTTTGCAATTTGGATTAAATTTTGACTTCTCTTCCGTTGTATGTTTGATTCTTCTTCCTTACAGTCATTCCATGAGTTGTATGAGTAAATTGTTATGTTTGCTTTATCTCTGTCTCTGATCTCTATTCATTCCTCACAAGATAATTAGTAATATCTCAAAACTTTTTCCTCTCCAATTTATTCTCCCCGAGATGGGTATTAGTGATCTTTATTTCCCAATTTCTTACTCTTTATATACTTGAGACTCTAATTTTTGAATTTTTACAATCTTTCAGAATCAATCCCCTTTTTTACCATGCATGAGAAATCGTCTTAGGAACAGAAATCATTGGTAAAGTTGTATTCGGCTTTTTTAGTTCTTCATACTAGATTTGACTATGCCCCTTTCATAGTTTAGTCATATTGGTTATATTGGTGTCTTGACGTCATATTTGGCTGCAAAGATATGATTCATTCATGCTGTGGATCCTGGAGTCAAAATCATGTATCTTTTTATTTGTGTGTTTAAACAAGCAGGTAAATTTTAGGCCTTGTTGCTTGTTCTTTATATATCCATGCCCTTTCTTTTTGGTGAAAATAGAAACTTACCATTTCAAGATTTATTCGATCCTTTTTACATATTTCACATATTCAGTTCCTCGTCTTGTTTGTGATTTAGGTCATATTCATCCTTTTTTCTAAATTTCTTTTACTTATATATTTATTTATGACAATCTTGACTCCTTGCACTTAATTTGCACAATCAATTTTCTGCATAATATTCAACTAAAAATGCATATTTTCTCTTCATAATTTATTCCATAAAATCTACTCACTATGTCTTAAAAGACTTAGCATACCTTTCTTTGTTGTTTATTGACTACACAGTTAATTGTATATGCTAGGTGAAGCTGTTGTATTTAGGCTCCACCGTCATATAAATTTTTGTAAGTTTCAACAAATTCCATCTTATTCTTACTTATCTTTTATTTCTCAACATCTATTCTTTAAGTGAGAAACATTTTGTGCAGAATTATAGTTGAGGCATATATAGTAAAACTAAACATCGTTAAACAGACTTTACTAGCACTAATTTGCTTTCTACGGTGACTCTAGGACTAACTGTATCGATAACTACTGCATAAGTTCTATGCATATGAATATGATAAACTACAACTTGCAAATATAGCGCCACACATTAAATCTTCCCTATTTTCATTCTAATTCAGCTGGTAGAAAAGACAACACGTTTTTAAACATTTTGTTATCCTTGCATTCACCAAAGTGAACTTTCTCTTGCTTTCTGTGGTTGTAATTTGTAAAAGTCTAGTAAAACTTTTAGAATTACCCTTTTTTGGGAAATAAATTTAGAATTACTTATTGATGTAGCGTTATGGAAAAAAATAATAATAACCGATTTAGCATTAAAACTAAACCAAGAAATTGTATACCTAATTGAATAAGGATATATCTGAATTATTTTAAATATCCTTTAGCTTAAGAGTAGAGCCTCAAGATATTTTAACTAACTCAAATCCAATTATTTGAGGGTATGTAATTCTTGCATACGCAAGAATCTAGGATGTCTTTATTACTAGCACCAGTGATGCAGTTGATCTAACAGGTCTACAAGAATGGCCTCAGAAGTGTTCTAAACTTACAAAAATTAAGTGCTTTTGGTTATAAGTGCTTGATTTATAGTTGTTGTCATTATGTTCAGAGCATGGCAAAGCATTTGAAAAGCACAACATTGCTCATTTATAAAACTACAAATCTGTTTATTCTGATATAATTTTGTGTGATTATTTTAGGAAAAACAAATCTGTTCATTGTTGTACTTAACAAACATACAATGCATGATTCCTTTTTTTCAGCTCAATGCATTTTTGGTAAATGCTTGCATTATTACTTTCAACCACAGTCTACAAAGTTCCGATCTCGTTGTTTTAAGAATTGGGTCTAAATGGAATAGAAGCATGACATACCTCTTTTTTTACTTTTTTTTTTTAAATGAAGTTTATGAGTAAAGAAAAACTTGTTAATTCTGTAGTTTTGGTGTTTTTATTTTATTTATCCTCAAAATAATTATAGATTTTTTTCACTAATAATTTTATATATATATATCTTTGTTTTTCTTTTTTCCTTTTTTTTTTGGTGTTCCTTTATGAATTATCGGGTGTATTTAAAGCACACAAGGATGATATCTGTAATAGCCATGAGAAGCACAGAATCTTTGGATTGCATGCAGAAGACATGCTAGATGCAAGTGTTATGTTTAATTGTCATTACATTGTTCTAATTAAATTTTAGTTATTTGCATTAGTTTTTTGTTCTCATGCATGTTCTGTGAAGATCCTACTACATTATTGACATATATGATTAGGGTGGTATTGTAGTGGACAATTGGATCCTTGAAAAGTTCCTTATGACTTCCATTGATCATACTAAAGAATTATGAGGTTGTATAATAATGATATTATTTCTTATTTTTGTAGCTTTGTTTCACTAAAATGTACTTAGTAAGCTTTGTTGTTTTATGAAGAATACAGATATAATTACAGCCAACATACGTGCATTGCATGTATCAATACACTAGTATTGACTAAAAAGCTCAACCTTGATTCTATTAGAAAGGGAAAATAGCCTTTGGAGTCCCTAATCTTTCATACACATTTGAATTGAAGCATAACTTACTCTTCGTGCTTGAGTTTATCTTTGGCTTATTTATGTACAACGTCCCTAACGTTTAAGGTTAGCACAGAGGAGGTCATTGACATTTCATTTTGGTGCTCCCAACATTTATGTTTAGCTGCAGAAAAGGCCTCTGTTTCATTATTATATTGACTAAAAAGCTCTTATAATTAAAATAAATATGATTTATTTACATGAAAGGCCCCTAATGTGAAAAAGCCAAAAAGGCCTTCAACCTTTTTATCTGAAGTTAGATACCTAACCTTCCTAAGTTCCTATTTAACTGTGAAGAAGGCTATTGAAAATAGAAGAAATATGATGGAGAAATGAAGAAATGGAAAGGGAACCAGACTTCAAAAATGAGGAAAAATTTAAAAATTATGATGGAAAGCAATTAAAATTATGATGAAAATTGAAGAAATTAGGAGGATAAAAAAAGAAACAGAAGAAAATCTAAAAAAGTGTACAGTAAAAAAGAAAAATCTCTAACAAAGAAAACGAGACTTCGTCAGACAAAGGATACAGTACCTCATTCATTGAGGATATCTCAACTCCCAAAGTAAATTTTGCACTGCACTCAAACTATACTTGGACAGTATCAAAATGCAAGTCCAAATCTTGGATGTTAAATGTGTATTTTATCAAGTGAAAGAGTTCAGTTGACCGGAGCAAATTCTTGTTTAGCCATGGAATTAAAGAAGTCTTTTTTTGTGGGGGGGGGATATAATTTGAAAGTGGAAAGGAAACTAACCATTTTGAAACGTTCTAATGCCATGAATGCGAGGCCTGAAACAACAATGGAACCACTTCAAGAACTGTTGAAACCATTACACAGATCTAGAGAGGGGGTGGGAACTAGGAACATATCTTGAACTTATTTCTTAGATACAAGGACCATATCTAGAACTTGTGTAAATTAAAATTAAAGTTAAAGAACTAAAATTTATAATTGGCTAAATGGCACAATATAACCATAACATTTCACCTTATTGAGCAATTCAACTTTAACCTTTCGAACTTAATGATCTTACTTAACATCAAATCTCACCTTTTTATTTTAAAAAGACAATAGTACCCCCAAAATTCTTGATTCAACTCAAACTTGATCAAAGCATGCCATGAATGAAGCGGTATTTTTGGGATACGCAAGCTCGCAGAGCTAGGTACACCAAAGGTGCACCCTCCTAATCTGTCTTCAACAATTAGTTTAATTAAAAGTAATTAAAAAATGTAAAACAAATGAAAAAAATTTAAAAATAATATAATAAATGGATTGGTAGATATATTGGAAAGTTGGTCCATATAGCCCGGCCAAAGTATAATTTTTCTTATTTTTAGTTATTTATTATTTACTTTTTCCAAAATTTATCATTTACTAATTTTTAGTTCAACTAAAAATTGAGGGTTGTTTAAGAAAAAAATTGGGGTTGATATATAAAAAGTGAGAGATATTTTTAAGCTAAAAATGTTCAATCTTGCCCAAAAAAAGTGAGATTTGGGGTTGGAATTATCAATTTTCAAAGGTTAGAGTTAGATTATAAATTTAGATGAAAACTTGGGTTTAGTTAGCGCCAATTAGTTAGCGCAAAACAAAATTCCGATATTCTCTATCTTATCAACAAAATTAAGAATTACTATGTGAATTTATGGAACTTAATTTATTGTTAAATTAAGGTATTAAACATACATATAGGTTCTTAATTGATTAGGAGTATTTTATCTGATGCTCCTAGAGTACTAAATTTTTTTCCCTACATGCGAATGTTGACTTTAGCCAACGTGCCACTTACCTATATGTTACCAACACTTGTGGAGAAGTGTTATGTGTTACTAGAAATACGAGGCATCTTCATTAATCTCAATGTAATATGCTCCCCGCATCCTACTGAGATGGTCTATTATTCATTTTCTATTTGTCTTAAAATGTAGTTCAATTTCCTTTGTTGATTTCTTAATTTTCTAATTTAATATACTCTTATTTATTATGCACTCTAATTAAGTAAAGAATACTAAGGGGAACTAGTACTTGGAGAATAGAGATTATTGAACTTTCATCCAACTTGTAAATAGATTATTGGAAATAGTACTTGGAGAACAGAGATTATTGAACTTTAATTCAATTTGTAAATAGATTATTGATTTTATAACTATTAGCAATTGGATCACTAGCTACTCTTTAATTGAACGACAACTGGATCATTCAATTTGAATTACCGACAATTAAATTACAAAACATTTATTTAATTGCAAAAACCTCAAATGACACACCTTGTTGGAAAGGATAAATGGAAGAACGACTTGAGAGCTAATAAAAATCTCAGCGTAATTCAGCAAATGTCTCAATGTAATAATTTTAAATAATCTTTAATTGATTGTCATTTTGACATGTCGAGATGTAATAAAACATCAATCAATATTATTATATTTCATTTCATTTAATTTCCATCAACTAATTTAACGCACTAGTAACATAATGACAAAGGGTGGTTATATCTTCACCGATTTTACTATTTGCACTACGTTTTTTTTTTTTTTGAAACGATTTGCACTACGTTTTTAATTGTTATTCTTAATTACAAATATAGTCACATATAAAATAAGAAAAATAAACCATCATTATATTCTCAGTTATTCTTATACACCAAAAAAAAAAAGAGAAGAAAAACTACAAATAGAACCATTATACACCACAAATATAAACCCTAAACCAAAAGTACTCCGCAAACCCGAAAAAGATATAATTTCAAAAACATAATCAGATGTAATGGCAAGAAAAAATAGAAATAGACAATTGGAATCGAACTCAAGTTCAACGTTGATATTGTCTGAGTTGCTTGAAAATTAGAATTGAACAAGAACAACTTAAACCAAATGGCAAAACCATCGTCTTCTCACCTTCTCCTTCCCTCCCTCCCGAAAGATGATGAGAAAAGATTCACTGAGTAAAGACATATCAGTTATGAATATCCATACAGAATCCATTGGCAAATTTAAAATTAAAAAAAAAGAAAGGAAAGAAAACTTTTTAAAAAAAGGGAAAGAATAAGAAAATGGGAGCCAATGAAACGTGGTGCAAGAAGAAACAATTCTATTTGTTTTTAGGGTTATATTTGTAAATGTAATGTGATGTGATTATCAAATATACATTTCAAAAATAGTGTATTTTATATTGTGGTGTAAATAGTAAAAATGATAGTGTAGATATAATCATCCAATGACAAAATTACAATTAAATCAATATTTAGTGATTATTACTAGTTACTAGTAACTAAAGTAATATGCTTATATGATCGAGTGGAATGCAGTTTTATAATCAGTGTCATGAACAAGATGGCCTTCTCTGAAAAGTGGCAGCATTTGATCATGAATTGTATTGGATCCTCCAGTCTTGCGATTATGGTTAATGGGCGCACCTACAGAAGTTTTAAACCCTCCTGGGGGCTCCGTTAAGGATGTCTGCTCTCTCCATACTTGTTTTTACTCTCAGCAGAGGTACTATCAGGGTTAACTAGGAAGGCTGAATCTAATAGAAAGTTGATGGGCTTTCAAGGTACTAGGCAATCTCCATGCCTGAGCCACCTTTTCTTTGTTGATGATTCTTTAATTTTCATGCATGCTAATAGGTCAAATCCAATCTTCTTTTTATCTATTCTGCATGTTTATGAGCTAGGTTCTAGACAAAAGATCAATTTGGGAAAATCTTCAGTTATTTTTAGCCCCAGTATATTTGAGTCTGATAGGAACCATATCTTGAACTTGTTGAATGTGGGTAACATTGGTGTTTGTGAAAGGTATTTAGGATTCCCTCTCTCTATTAGGCGAACAAGAAACGCTGCTTTGCAAAATTGAATGATGAAATTCTAAAGCGCATCAGTGGTTGGAAACATAACTTGTTCTCCTCAGGCAGAAGAAAAGTATTAATTAAGTCAGTGCTTCAGGCCATTTCAGCCTACCATATAAACTTGTTTTGCATTCTTATTCCTAACATCCAGAAGATGCAATCTGCCATTTCTCGGTTTTGGTGGGGAGGAGATGACAAATATAGATCAATCTATTGGACAAAATGACGTAAACTATGTAACGCTAAAGCATTTGGTAGGTTGGGCTTTCAAGATTCAGAGGCATTCAATTAAGCAATGCTTGCCAAAAATGCTTGGAGACTCTTACATGATGAGACTTTCCTTGTTGCACGCATAGTAAAGGGTAAGTAGTATGCCTATTCCACCTTTATAGACTCGAGTTGTAAAAATGGAGATACTTACTTATGGAGAAGTTTAATTAGGGGAAAAAGTGTCATTGAATTGGGAGCTCGTTGACGCATACATGTCTTTACAGATCCATGATTAGCTAAAAACTATCCATTTCGGCCTATAACTCCCAGTGTTAGTAACCTTACCAAGGTGGTAGACTTATTGTCCGTAACTGGTGCCTGGGGTATGAACAAGATCAGAAATAATTTTTATCCTCCGAATAGAGACGCCATATTGTCCCTTCCAAAATGTAAGAGAAGAAGACTAGATACTTTAAGATGGCATTTTGAAAATAGTGGAGATGATACTGTTAAAAGCGGCAATTGGTACGTTATGGGAAGAAACCTAGAGACGACTCGTCATGAGGGAACTAGTGTTACAAACAAATTATCATGGTGTAAGACATTATAGAGGCTTCATATACCCCCTAAAGTCCGACTCTTTTGGTGGAGACTCTCACATAATGCTATTCTTTCAAGTATAAATTTAGCTTCTAGAGCTGTGGCTACAAACATCGAGTGTATTCATTGCAGAAAACTATAGTCTTGTCAGCATATTTTCTTTGAATCTATTTATGCGAGAGAGGTTTGGAAAGAACTTGGCCTTTGGAAACAAATCAAGAAAATTTCAAAAATTGGAACATGTACAAGACACCATTCCTGGCTTGATGATTTATTCTACTGAGAATGAGCACCTCCCTATTATCTGCACTTCTTGGTTCATTTGGTATGAAAGGAATCACATTATACATGGGAGTAGTACTAGATGGCCAACCAATGTTCTTGTTAATTTTGTTCTTGAGTTTGTTCACTCCTATGAAACTCAGTGCACACATTGGGACCAACAATGTAGCAATATTTATGTATGGAAGAAGCCACAAGGTAGAGGACTTAAGTTGAATGTAGAGACGTCCTTGTGCCTGAGAGATAACTCTTTTGCTGTTGCTGCTGTTGTTTGGGATGCTAACAGATTGATTCAAGGTTGTTTTGCTTCCAAATGAGAAGGTTGCCCAACAGTAGAGATCGTTGAAGCAACTGCTCTCCTTGAAGCTTTGATATTTGCTTAGCAAAACGGATTCCATTTAACGGAGATGGAGTCAGATTATTTAAGCATTGTTTCTAGTTTGAAATCATATATGTGGCTTCACCCTTTAGCTTCAATTTTAGGTGAGATAAATTTGCTTTTGACTGATATGGTTAGTGGCCCTTATGACTTTGTTTGTCGGAAGACGAACAATGTTGCCCACACCATTGCCATTATGTCATTGTCTTCTAGGCTTGATTGTAATATGGTTGATAGATGTCATTTTTTTTAGCACAGTTATACACCAAGATATATTTAATATAATGCAATGTTCCTTCCAAAAAAAAAAAAAAAAGTAATATGTTTATAGTCTTTACCTTTATATGTGTATATGTGTGTTTGTGTGTCTATATGTGTGCGTAAGCAATAGGAATTCCGGAATCTTTGTCGCGCCTAAACAAGATCCCGAAATTCCTTTGTTATTTCTTTATTTTTAATTTTTTCCTATAAACACCCATTTTTATCTTCTTTTCCCCCCTTTTTTTCTTATTATTAAGTCACCACCCACTAACTTTTTACAGTAAACACTCACTAATTTTTTACCTTTTCCTTTTACTTATTTTTTTATAATTTTCCAATAACCACTACTAATTTTATTATCCTTTTTTTTTTCTTTTTCCGTTATTCATCTTTTTATTTATATTTTTTTTCTTTTTTTGCTATAATCACCCACTAAATTTATAATAATTTTTTATTTATACTTTTTTTTCTTTTATCTTACCACAATCAGTTATCAATTGGCATCAACCGCCATGCATTATTTTAAAATCCAGCTCAGAAACTCGGCAAACTAGTTCATCGGCCAGGTGTGGCGGTGTGCTTGAGCTGGACCATTAAATGAAGACCAGACAACCCCTAGGTTTTAGATGACCAGACAACTCTCGGGTCTTGTGTAACATTCTGTGAAATTTAGAAAGTGCCATTTTGACTAAATTCTCGAATAATACTCAACTATAAGAAATTGGTCAGTAAATTTTGTAATCGGATAATTAGTTATAAGAATTTGAGAAAATTATAGTTTGCTTTGGTAAGGATAAGAACGATTGCTTGGATTGTATCGATTATATTAAATGGTTAGTAGTGCTGTCAAAAAAACAACAAAATCTAATCGGGTAACGAATTTAAGGCCAAATAGAGTTTAAAATAAAAACGCGGCATTTAAATGAGTATAGTCAAAAATACAATGACTTAATTATAAAGCACATTAAGTGAAGGGTGTCTTAAGCAATAAGTAGAAAAAAACCTTAAGACACTTGAACCTTTTGGAAATTTCTCACATGGAATAAATGTAAGACCGCTTAGCACTTTGATTTCTGAAATGAATTACTAAGCTTCCAAATGGACTTAATATCATTGGCCACACATAAATTATCAAGGGACATTCGGAGTTGTTTTCATTGGTGGAATCCAAACAATTTTAGAAAATAATTGGAAAACTCGTCTATAAGTAGAACAAGCCTTGGAACACCACCAAAAAGACTTCCAACCCACTCTCTTTACCTCCCAAACAAAGTCTCTTTTATATACATATAGAAGCCCTATTTAGAAGGCTATTTGGCTTGAGGAATACTAGGAATTTGAAAGTATTATTCCACTCAAAATATCCAAAAGGCTTTCAAGAACCAAGCTCAAACTTGAGTAACCAGTCATTGGGTTCCATGGGCATGCATATGTTTTAAAAAGGATAAGCAATTGTTTTGTGTCATATCATGATAATAAATAGATTTGTTTTCTTGTACATCTAACACTGGCATTACCCTATCCATTTTTTATGAAATTACCTTAAATTGTTCCCACACCATGACCTATACAATGATCCCGAGATAGGGAAGACTAGTGTGGTGCTTGATTTGAATTGATAATATTATTTAATTGAAACTTCGGTAAGGGTCAACTGAAGTTAATTGTAGGTCCACCTATCATTGTATGGCTATGGCCAAATTTGGCATTTGGAAGGCATTAATGCTTGCCACGGGTAGTAGGTAATTCTAGTGTTTGGGCCCTATATTGCATTCAAAAGAAGTTTATGCACATTTATGTTTCATGAAATTTTAAAGTGAATGACTTCTTTTTTGACTTATGGCAACCTAATCATTCTATTACTCACTGGGCTTTGTACTCATTTAGTGTATTTTATCTCTTTTGTAGATGATCAACCGTAGAACTTATGAAAAGCAAGCTGAGGATTGGAGACTTTGCCGGGACTCAAGCAAGATTATGCATGGAATAGAGACGGACCTTTGGGCATACTGTGAAGATTATGAATGTATTTAAGAACATCATATGAATAGAACATATATTGTGCATACATCCTCACCCACCTATATTATGATAAAATTTGGAAAGACAAGCTCATGTTTCTTTTCTAATGTAATAGTCTAGTAAGTAAAGATAGTAGAATAAATATATAGATATATATATATATATATATATATAATTAAAGTAAAGATATAACATGTAATGTAATGATAACTTTTGCATAGATTGGGGGACTCGTTTTACATGTAGAGGCTCTTCAATTCTTTGTTCGGCTAGTAAACAATAAAATGGTTTTTATGTAATTGATTGTGTATACTTAC
>CAVNYN010210824.1:4122-16466 GCA_963692815.1 Nyctanthes arbor-tristis | reverse complement strand
AATCCTTTACGTATATTTACAAGGAAAAAAAATTGGGGGAGGCCCACCATGGCCCCCCCCTCGCCAGTGCTAGTCCGCAAACGAAAACAACTCCACACATTTAGAATGATTTTTTGTTAATCGTTAATATCTTATGGTACTCATGACTAGTCTTACTTTTAAAGTAGATTTTAAGAAAAAAGAAGATTAAAAAAGAAAATAAAATTTGTTAGGTGTTAAAGATCAATAGATCATGTTTGTGAATTTGGATAAATAACTTGGGACGGAGATATATTGATAAATAACTTTTGAGATGTACGTGAAGAGACGGCAGCGAGGATGAGAATGAAGCACAAATATGACCAGAACTTTGCCATTTTTTAGATTTTGAAAATTGATAGTGAATGAGGAAAACTGTATAATATAGCGTAGTCAAAAGATGGTTAAAGAAGTAGTCCAAAACACTAAAAAAAAAAATAATAATAATAATAATTAAATTTTCAAAGGGTAAAAGATAGGAATTTTTTTTTTTTTCAAAAACAGGGCTAGCCGGCGATTTGGGTGGTCACCCCTAGCTCCACCCATTGTGTCTTTATGGATATTTATATAGTAATATATATAGTAGTGGTGTAATTATGGCTCTCAATATTTATGGTTGTTAGAGACTAGGAGAAAATGTCTTTATTTTGAAGAGCATTTTTCATGAAAAAAGTAGTATTATGTGAAAAAAAGTCCAATACTCAATGAATACTGAGCACTACCAATAAGAGACACACATGTGAGATTTTGGCCAAAAGTAAAAAGCAAATTGGGCCCCTTGAAACTGAGTTCAGTACTCTTTGAGTACTGGATTTTTTTTCTTCTTTAGTCTAGTTGGTATTTTGTTATTTAGAGACAGTAAATAACTATAATCATAAATAAATATATGGAAATGCTCACTTATTTGACATTTAACAAGAAAGAAGAAATTGTCAATTAGACTAGAGACCAGTATAATCTAAATAAATTGTATTGTTCTTTAGGAATTTTGAACTTTAAAGTAGCATTTCCATGTATCATGCTACCATCAATACTGGGAAAAGTAGCAACTCCCTTCTTTTTACAAAGATAGTTTAGAAAATTACAATTTAAGAATACATCTCCGATCTCTACTTTCCAAAAAAAAAGAAAAAAGAGAGTAAACTTCTTAATATACACTTTCATTTAATTAATATATTTCACTTTAACTGTTTTCTTTTTTTCTCTTTGTGATAATGTAACATAAATCGGAGTGTATAAGTGAATTATAATTTAGAACGGATGGAAAAAGAATCATGAACTGTTTTTATGGGATGAATATTAACCATTGTATTTTTGTTGATAATAATTGTATAGTAATTAGTAACTGGTAATTCATTAACTAGAATTATGGTTGTCAAAGCATGTATCGTATGACATTTTTTTTTTTAAATATGCATCATCGAGAGCACTTCCTTTTTTTTTTTTTTGGCAATCGAGAACACTTTTAATAAGCAATAATTTTGTAAAACTCATTAGGAAATGCTGTTGTAACACTTATATATATATATATATATATATCATGTGACTGTATATATACGCATCATGTAGACGGCGATGTGGTGCATATATAAAGCCACATAGAAGATATGGATATTATAAAATTTTTGATCTAACAAGGTGGTTATATTTCTAGTTTTTCTTTTATAACTTTTTTCCACATTTTTTAAGTAGCACCCACAGAGAGTCTAGCTATCCCTCTACTTAAATTCATTATTTAAAATTAAAAAAAAAAAACAAAAGGAAAAGAGTTCATGTCGACATGAACATAATAAATGCATTATTACAAAAGTTCATGTCGAACTAGAGTAGTGGACTTTTCCCTTTCTTTTTTTACTCATCCTAAATTATACTTCATCTGTCCTATAAAAAATGGTCTCAGTTTCCTTTTCTATATATCTCAAATTATTGTCTATTTTTATTAGTTACTGGTTTTTTAATTTTCTTATATACTTCTATTT
This sequence comes from Nyctanthes arbor-tristis, assembly GCA_963692815.1. Taxonomy (NCBI): domain Eukaryota; kingdom Viridiplantae; phylum Streptophyta; class Magnoliopsida; order Lamiales; family Oleaceae; genus Nyctanthes; species Nyctanthes arbor-tristis. The sequence continues at coordinate 14,469 of CAVNYN010210824.1, read as the reverse complement.
AATGTGTATTAATATTAACAAATAAGAATTAATAAAATTGAATAACAATTAAATAAAGGGACATATTAGGAAAAATGTTCATAAATTTCTCTTTTATAAGAACATTAAAAGGGTGTTGACCAAAGATTTTCCATGGAAAATAGGTTTTTTCATTTAAATCCCTCCTTTTGTAGTGTTTAATTGATTTTTTTTTCCAGCAAAAGCAATTTCGACATTTTGGTCACGTGACACATTTTTCTTGAAAACAAATGAAAATATTTTCCCATAGGATGCGGGTTTGTTGTTTTCTAGATAATTCACACTTTTCTCAAAAATTTCGCTTTTAATCAAGCACTTTACAATTTATTTTTTATAGAATTTATTTATCAGTTATTCAATTGATAAGAAAAATATTTTATTTCCGTGTAAATTTCATACTTGTAATCAAACGAACCCTAATTGGACTTTCTTAAACTATGTAAAAAATAATATGATACCATTTTTATAGGACGGAGGGAGTATTTCATTTTCCCTAATTAATTTTTTATTTTTCTAATCTATCCTTATTAATTGTGTATGGTAAATTAAAGTACGATATTCAATAATAAATGCAATGGTATATTAAGAAATATTAATCTTAAATTGTACTTTTCTAACAACACTAATTAAGTTTTCTTAATTCTTAACTTATGTGAAAAATGGTCGCGGAATGTTTTTGCAAAATGAATGGAGTAAAAAGAAAGAAAAAATTACTAAGTACCTTTTGAGAAATATAGATGAAGAGCATCTGATGAGGAGGGACAAGGTAACAGTTTGTTTGGGAAAAAAAGAATTTATTTTGCAACCGAGCATTCAACCCACCGACCCAACCCCAAAAAAAATAATAATAAATAAATGATAATAATAATGATGATGATGGTTTCCTATAAGATTTCCTCAGCAAGCAAATTGGTGATACTTTTAAAGTATTGAGTTTAGCAACTAACAAGTAGATACATAGAACTAATTAATTAACTGATTAATTGAGACTCTTAAGTTTACATATATCCTAAATTCTCATCACTAGGAGAACTTAGTTTTAAAGTTCTCCTATCGTATATGAAATTAGTTTTAAAGTCCTCCTATGATATATGAAGTTCTTCCCTCCTAAACAAGCTCCAAAGCACATTGGCTTGTGGATTCCCACAGGCAGGCCTCAGCTTGTTCGATTTACAAGCCAAACAACGAGCGGCTAGCCAACCATTTTGGTTGTCTAAACTTGTCTTTTGCATTAGCCTAGTGGCCTATCAATTTTTAATTGTCATATTAAAATCAGTTAACTAAAAGATCTCTCAAACTCATCATAAACCCATTCATCTTGAAATTTAACCTTACCATCTAGTCACGCTTTATAATTTACTATTGCTCAAGTATGTCTGGAGCATCTCCAGTTGTTGCAAAGGGGGTAAAATGGAAACGAAAGAAAAACAAAGTGCAAATAGATGTGGATAAACTTCCAAAAAGAATAGGAAATGTTCCTGAAATTAATATTATCTAAAGAACATACATGATCTTGCTCTTAGTAATTTCACGAAGCAGCAAGAACAGATTATTTTTATGTGTCCTCTGATTGATTCCCTCAAGCTGAAAAAAGGACTCTGCAGTTATTCTACGGTGACTTAGGGAGAAGAAATCCCTTCAGCCACCATGCGACAACTCTCCAGCTGTTTCCGCGTGCATTGCCAGCCACCACTAGCATCCACATCCAATTGTTCATTTATCTCGTCAGCCAGTTTCAGTGTGCGTTTGCAGCAATCAATGTCATTCTGTCATTCATATACAACGGGCCATTTTTCTCATCAGTCAAAGTCATATCTGGAAGAAGAGGATATGTCTGGATGCTCATTTAGTCATAAGATAGCTTCTGCCAATCCGTGCTTGCTATTACGAAGAAAGAGCTGTCTATGTATATCAAATTTATGTAGATTTGATATTACATCAGGTTGTGTCAACGTTAAGGAGCCCGTCAATGCTAATAAAGGTTCTAGAAGAGCTTGATTTTCACCCTTTCTTTCCTTTTCTATTCTCATTTCTTCTAGTAGAGCTTTACTGGTTTCAATACCTGTTTAGCATATAAAATGTTAGAAATGGCCCTTCTTATCAATCGTATTACCTAATATTGGAAAATTTTCTGAACTGCTTGCCTGAAAGATAAGCTCCATGCACGTAGCCATTAAATTTTTCACTTGTATGTTCCCCAGTGAAAAATACCCGTCCCAGAGGCGCCTGAACAAAATTCATACAGAAAAACCAGGTTAGACATTGCATCAATATGAAGGCTCTGCCTCCAAGTTGATTTGTAAAGTCATTATATAAGAATCAAGAACCGGACTGCTGGTTTTCTTTTATTCGAAAATTTTATTTTTAGTATTCTTCGTAATGAAAAATGTTTATTGATAAATCCAATTATAATGCACCTAAAACCTAGAAGCACAGAAGTGAGATTCAAACCTTAATATCATCTATGAGTTGATGATTGATGTAGATAGGATAATTGCTGTAGCTACCCCGTTGGAAGCGATTGTTCCACCAATGTGGGACGAGTATGTCAATGGCATCTGGAATGTCAGGTCCAAACATCTTCCTTAGCACTTCCATTGCTTCTTTCATGGTTTGTTGACGTGATTGAGCTTCAACACGTTTTGATTCTCCATTCGTCAATGTCACCACAAGGATATTAGAGCATGGATAAGCATTCTCCATGTGCTAAAAACATTGCAAAGGAAGAACATCAAAGTTAGTCTTCAGCTAGATTATATAGCATTAAAATCTATCAACAAATACGGACCCCCCCCCCCCAAAAAAAAAAAAGAAAATCTACAAAGTATAAACAAATCACATCAAATAATTTATAAGTTACTCCATTTAATTTGACTGGAATGCACGATTATTTATTGAGCGGTAAACATGAGGGTTGTAGAACAGTTATAATTGATCTTATAAGCAATAAGATGTGTGAGGATGTTGTCACTGACACAAGCTGGAGACCCCATCCATTTTCAGAAAGTACAGATTTCAGGAGATTTCTTATCGTGTTCCAACATAACTCTACAAGCCAACTCTTCGGTGCAAACAATTTTAAGAAGATCAATTCAAATCATCTGAGCAAAGCAGAAATGAGATTGAGTTGATTATTAAACAAAAAAGTAAGTATCAACAGTGTCTCATCACTCGAGCAAAAACTCAGAGCTTGTTGAGAAAAATCAGCAATGTCCCGTTAGTTGAGTCCAAAACAGAGTTTGTCCAGAGCCGTTAATTTCTTTTCAAATGAATCATTACATCCATCTAGAATCTCCAATGGTCCAACGGATTCCAATTGTGTTGTTCTCAGATGAGTCGCAACAAGCAAGAGTATACTAAAGGACTAAGTCCCACATTTGTTGGAAAAATACAAAGCAATAACCAGAAATAATGTTGGACTAGTGCTCTTAGAATGGTTGACCTTGATAAATGGATTGAAATTCCATAATGCTTACAAAATGAGCAGAATGTAAGAATAAATGTATCCATATTTGTTACTAAAAAGGTAAAGAATTCAGAAATAAAGCATAGGACTATCATATTATGTCATTCTATTCAATATAGTAAAGAAAAGCGACCTTTCAGCTCTATGGGGAAAATATAGTTGTTTTACTATTAACAGAACGACTGCTGATTTTGTGAATAATTTCAGATGGAGTCTCATTTCGCCATTGATAGAGCACAAATTTAGGATGTTTCAGTGTTCCTTTTACAAATAACATCATAACTCTACAAATCAAAGCTCAGGCCACTGATTTTGGATTAAGAAAAAGGAAGCATCATAGCTAATATTTTCAGAAACTACCTTCAGTTGACAAAATTGATTTGACTCATATGATCAGTTAGAATGGAATTAAGTTGATACTCCCTCTGTCTCAATTATATAGGCTTGTTTGCTATTTCACATAGATTAAGAATATTATTGGAAAAGTAAATTTTGTAGATTGTGTTCATAACTCACCCTTATTTAATGGCTAATATTCAAATTAATAATTATTTGCAAAGTAACGTAATAGACTTTTCAATATAGAAACAAGACTATTTAATAGGGACGAGCAAAAAACAGGGGAACGGTGGACTCTATAAATTACAGGGAGTATTATTTAGTATAAAGTATTGCTAACTAATCAATATGTTCCATACATTCAGAAAAAGAGACGAAGTCCAAGAAAACCATTTTTTTTTTTTAATTAGGAAATAAGTATATGGCACCTTGAGTTTATACTCCCTTACGTGAGTTGCATATATAAAAATAACGAAGCAATATAGGTTTCAAGTTCTTTTGGTAGGGATTTCTTTTCTAAGCTCGTAGCATATTCGAATACTCATTTTATCCATGACTCAGCGATATGTCAAAGTAAATGAACATCCTGACAAGAATATCATGTCCAATTTCTGAAAGAAATTTTCTTTAAATGCGATTAAAAATTATTAGAAAGATAAAATAGATCGGTAGACCTTGTTCTCATAAAAAGATGCCATGTAAATGACTTGTTTCCATCAATTCACAAAAAGGTATAGCATGTTTACCAAGAAGGATAAGCAAGAAAAAGTGGCTCATGATGACGAACAAAATTCAGTATACTCACCTGCCAGAATGTGTAGTACCCTCGCCGCTCGTTGGCATATATGAAAAATTCTTTTTCTGGTCCACAAGGCCAGAACTTACGTGGAAACTTCAAGAAAACCTTCGTATACACCATAATGTCACAATTTGTAATGGCCTCTGTTTTCCATTTCTGTTCCATTATTATCATGTTGCATTATCATTAAAAAATTCATTAGCATATGACTGAAGAATCTAAAGTGATCAACTTGGATTACAGGGACCACAAATAAACAATTAGAAGTGAATGAACGGTTTATGAAGATTTTCAATATAAAACAAGAAGCTGAGTCACATACAGGAAAAAGACTGCCTGAGTGCTGTATATAAAAATCATGCGGGTTATGTAACTGGCAACTAGGAACTTGCTAAGTATTCATGATCTAGAATGTTGAATATAAATACACAAGCACTCATATACATGCAAAGACACACATATTATTTTTTTGATTAGCGTCCAGAAGTTATTAAATTTTTATGCCTAAACACTCAAAGAGACAGAAAATAACAAAAGAGATTCATAAATTTCACCATGCCTTGGTGTTGTCAGCAAGGAGCCGCACAAGTTGGCATCTTCATGTCATATTAGCCCCCCAAAGCCTGGGTCATAAGACGTGTCTATGCCAGTAAAGTTCCAAACTTCTCCTTGCTCATGACTATCTTTCAACTACCAGAAAAGATTAAAAATTTTCCATGACTTTATTGGACCTTTTATCACTATCATCTAAAAGTCGCTTATCCATAGACCATAACTAGTTACATGTCATACAAAATCTTCTTACACTTCTCCCCAGATAGTTCATTCACAACAAAACAAATTTTAAATCATAACTTCTTACAACCACTTGATTCCCACAGGATTATAATTTTTAACTTCTAAAAATGTTCTCTTTTCACAAGTTGTACTGTCCACTGGCCTATATTCAAAAACTTGTAAATCTGGCCGAAGAGAACCAGCTGTCATCACTCATCGCCGAATATAGACATACATAGACCTTTGAAAAAGGAAATTCAGATATTCCTAAATCTTTAACAACTCATTTGTCCAGCATAATAGGCATAAAGGTGTAGGTTCATGGAATGTTACACAATCTTGAACTTGAGTTGTACATATAGGGGTCTTTGATTCTCATTACATTGAGAATCAAATGCCCTTATATTATGGCAGCTCCCATCCGAATTATTTCCAAATTGTTTTTAATTAGTATATGAAGCCAGAATCGTTTGTACAACGCAGGTGATCCAGTTAAGTAATCCAACCTGGAGGGACCTATAACTTATTCTTCGATGTCCTAATCCTTTCATAATTTAATGACCTTATTATTATTATTGGACCATAAAATATGATGATTATTTCTGTGGTCAAGATCTTTCTCATCCAAAAAAACGTGTATTGAGAACTCCTAATGCAAATGCATACACCAATGACACGTCAGATGAACTCCAGGAGGCTAGTAGAAAGTCCAAGCATATTTCAATCAAACAAACTGATGTACATATATAAAACTGCTCATAGTCGAATCACTACCACCCAGAGGAAAAGACACGATCGAGGACTCTACATGGCCTCCGGCCTCCACTGAAAGTAAAGAGCCAATCGTGACCCGACCAAGAGTTTCTCACTTTGTCATGACCACTGCTTCAAATTGACATAAGCTTTCTTAACAAACAGTAAGCTACAGGAGAGCAGTAAGAATCAAATTCATGGTTGCCACACAGAATTAGGCCATACAACACACTCATATGAACAAGATTTTGATTTTTTTTTTTTTATTTTAAATTATCTTTGACAACCAACATGGAGGAAATGTAATTTTATAACTTAAACGTGCAAGTCACAACCCATTATCAATTGTTGGCTCAGGGAGAAATAATGGAAGAGAAACGTACAGGTAATGGTGGTTTAAAGGAGATGAGATCGCCTTGGAGAACACCGATGCTAACAGACAAAATAACGTAACTGGCTTCGTAAATGCAGCCATCCTCGGTTTTCACTGAAACTCCATTTCTCGAGTGCTGTAATTCCCGAACAACCTGCCCAATTTTATGAACAATAAGACAAATCATAAATGTGCATTTTCTCCCAGATATGTTTATTGGGACTTGCATAGATTTTAACGAGTCAATCCGAGAAAATTTGCCCAAAAGCTGACTTTTCTTTGTGGGGGTGGTTACAAGATAAGGAGATTAAAAAACATAGAAGTTGCGTCGGGCTGTCCAATCTCAGCCACATAGTTTTCAGAAAACGACTCATCCAGTCCACGTTATTTTATTTTCTGAAAGTAACGAAATAAGAGCATCTCCATAGCATGGCCTTTGGTTATGGGTGGTGTAGAGGAGAGTGATGGAAAGAAGGTAATTATTTTATTGAATATGGGTGGAAAGAGGTGTAGGAAAAAAAGAGGGGGAAAAGTGAAAAAGATGAGAAAAATAGAGAGAAGTTTAAAAGTAATGATAAAATAGTGTAGAGAAGGTAGAGAAGAAGGTGTGTTTTTAGACCTTATACGTGACACAAGAAAGGAAAAGTGAGAAAAAAATTGTGTAAATGAGAGAAAAGTGATTAAAATAAAAAAGAAATCAAAAAAAAAAAAGAAAAGAAACGGAACCGCTAATTTTTATTTGTGCATCTCTCTTCTTGCACCTTGGAGGATCACCTTTGGCAGCAAAAGATGGATTGACAGAAGATGACATGGCTGGGACAAAATGACAGAACCGTGGACAAAGCCAAACAAACTAGCCATGTCATTGGACACCTCTAGCAGAAAAGTCCATGTATGTGGACTCCCGGTGAGAGTCAATCAATCGAAACACCAACATAACAAAAAGAAAGAAGAAATAAGGCATCAATACAAACCGACTGTTTCACTTTATTGTTGCCTTTTCATCTCTATTTCTATCACCAATTTTGCTCTGATTTTATCTTATGATGATTGGAAATCTGTAATATGTGTACCTTAAGCAGAAGTGTATTTACCTTTTTGAGTTCTAGGCGACTGTCCAAGATTTTACCCTCTGAGGTAAAAAGAAAACTTTCAGCCATCTTATACAGCAAGCACTCATATCCTCTTTCATCAGCTACCAAGAATTCTCGGTCTCCAAAATCAACGTATGTCGATATTGGTTCAACTTCTGTAAAATGTAAAGGGAAACCCATATTCTCATGCAAGTAAACATTAGTGTGGCATGGTAAAAAAAATAATCATATAAATTTGAATTAACCTGCCATTTCAAAGTCGTGGAGAATGAAGTCTATTGCCAGTTCTATAGGTGTCTTCGGAACACTGCAGAATTCAGAAAATTCCATCAGAATAAAAATTTGGATATTGAGAATCACAAGTAAAATCTTATGCTCAAACAATAGTTGCCCAGAAATAAAAAGGGGAAAAAGCGACTAGAAGGGTGGGGAAGGGAAGGAGAAAGTAACAATACCATGGTGCCTCAACAAGAAGGGAGACACCAGCTTCACGTTTGGATTCTTTATTCCTTAGCTTCCGAATGGCCGATTCCACTGCTTTCTTGTATGAATCTGCCGCTATTCCACTAGGAAATATCTTCCCACTGCAGAAAGCAAGAATCACCCCCCATAATTAATTTCATTTAATTGATAGTAATTTATTCTGTTGATTAATAAAGAAACTTAGGCGTTAATTGTTCAAGTGTCACCATCAACACAGAGCATTGCCTAATCAAATGGACTAATAAATCCAAATACTGACAAACAAACTAAGTGTATCATACATTAAAAAAAGTGCGAAATCTGTCAAAGCTATTCCAACTAAAGATTAATTGAAATAAAAGGACTTTACTTATTGCAATAATTATTAGCTAATTAAGCACAAACCCATTAAACGTCATTAATAATTTATTTTAACATAGAACTGAAACGTCTGTCTAGCAGCTCAATGTTTGACAAATTATTCAAATCAAATAGTGAAGCTTAGTTCTCTAGATAAGGTGAATTATAGGGCCTTTCAAAATCGTAAACTAGTTAAATCACTGCAATGTGCGGGACATAAACGAATTGATGTACAAAAGTAAAATTATGACCTATCATCGTAAATGTTGTAACGGGCGTAGCTGTAATCCGAAAAGCAGGTACGGAGATTAGCTTGTTGGGCCAGTTCCCAGACGGGATTCGACTGTTTGCCCCCAACTCCGGCGATCCAACCGGCGCCAAGCTCGACAGTGACACCGCCAAACTCCTCCTTCCTTATTCTACCGCCAATCCTATCCGCCGCCTCCAGTATCACGACGTCATCCACCCCATTGTCCGCCAGAAACTTCGCCGCCGAGATTCCTGCAAATTCCCGCAAACCCATTTCGTAACGCAGTCGGTAGACGCCAATTCGCATAACACACACATATATATATACCTCGAGTAGAAAAAGAATATTGTTACCTGAAGCACCAGCTCCAACGATGATAACAGAGCATCTCGTCGTCGTTTCCATGAGATTTCTGTGCTATGAAAATGAGAAAAGTTTACAGAGAGAGAGAGAGAGAGAGTGGGCGAGAGGAGATTTGTGTTTGGATTGATGAAGAATTAGCGGGGAGTCGGTTAATATAGTTACACTTCCACGTGTCCCTCTCCTTCCTGCCACTTTCAGTTTAAGCATAATATTTATTTGTAATCGTAATATTTATTTCCCGGTAAAAACTACAAAATGATTGTCATTATTGATCAAATATATTTGTCAAAATTATTATTGAAAAAAGTAATTATCTCAGCATATAATATAATTACTTGTTACTAATCTATAATAATTACCAATTACCACAAATATAATCCTCTATTTATTTTTCATCCATCTCAAATTATTAGTAATTCATTGTTCTTAATTAATTTTTTAGTGTTATAATATATTCCTATTTATTTATTTATTTATTTATTATGCATAGCCACATAATAATCAACGAAAAGAAACAATTAGAGTGAAATATTAAGCAAATAAAAGTGTATATTAGAAATTATATTCTTAAATTGTATTTTTCTAACAACATTAATTAAGATTTCCTTAATTTATGTGAAAAATGAAAAGAAACCATTTTTGCATGACAAAATGAAGTAGTATACTACTACAACGGTGAATTCAGCCATAGGGTTAGGAGATGAGTAGTTGTAGTGAAAAATATTGATTTTTGAAGAGAGATGAGAAATAATTGAAGAAGAATGGTAAAGAAAAGGTATAGAAGATACATATGTGAGTTGAATTTTCTATTCCTTTTTTTCTCTTTTCTTTCATGAGTAAGGAGAAAAACTCCAACATTCGTGATTATTGTCTTGCACATAGTATTTGTTACTTTATCAAATTAACTTTTTTGTCATTAACTTGGTAGAACAAATGGCTAAAATTCCGTATATGTCACGAAATGTGTAAATAAAATTTAAAGAAAAGTTTGAGGTTGTTTTTTATCAATGGTAAACTCAGAAATAGTCGATGAGGCCCTCTTGGGATCTTTGATATTCTAGGTTCAACTCTCACCGATTACGTGTTATATGAGTTTTCAACATTATGTTAGTCTTACATGAGGTATTTTTTGGATGTAATTTATACCCATTGCTATGTTTGTTACTATGTTGATAGATCGATTGTCTGTACTCATACTTAAAAAAAAAAAAAAAAAGAAAAAGAGTAAACTTAAAAATAAATGTTGAGATCTTTTGAGTAGGAAGGGTTGTAAGTAGTGTTCTTTGAGCATGA
>CAVNYN010210823.1:0-10617 GCA_963692815.1 Nyctanthes arbor-tristis | reverse complement strand
ATGTGCCATGTCACTGTATTTCTAATAGAGATAATCCGCCTAAAATACAGTGACATGGCACATCAATTAGTCGATGAATGAGTTAATGTTGGTCCTATAAATCGATCTTTTTCCCCTTTTGGCATATCACTTTTGGCTATTGCTTAGCATAAGCTACTTAAGCAAGTAAGCACCGGTGCTTAGTAGACCTTTTCTCTGTTTTTCAGAATGGTGCTTCTTAATTAGGCATTTGTTTTCATTCACAAATTAAGGTGTTTCACAGCAGTCAGCGTTTTCTGCGGATATAGAAGTTGCTAAAAATTCTTTGCCACAGAAATAATAACCTGCATTTTTGCGGTCTTTGGGTTTGCCCCAGATGTTATTCCAAAATGATTGAGACATATCAGATCCTTTCTGCTGCATCATCCTTGTTTTAGCTTGTTCCTGCAATGAATTTTGGAAGTTCTCATAATATGACTTTATGAAGCTGGTTGCTAGTTTGAAAAATACTACAGTAAATTTTTAAAATGGAATTTGACTTTCATGGTTAAAACCATTGATGAAAGGAAAATGGAGAAGTTGGGGATGTGATCTCTCTCATCAATCTGTATTGACACGGTATGTCTAATACTAAAAAATCAAACATAGGATTTCCTGTTTTAGAATTTATTAGCAATATATTCTACTTTAGAAACTTATATCATAGACAATATCTACATCTGGTTAAGTATCGTAGTCTTGCAATCATTTTAATCTGGTACAACTTATTTTACACTTGTGAGGAAATGAATGAAGCATTTAAAATAGTAAATGAAATGATCTCAGGTGCATAATCTACTAGATCCAGCAAATTTGTATAATCAAACAGTATTTTTATTAAATCAATTTTCCCTTACTCAAGGTTCTGTAACTGATTTGCTATTCTAGAGGTGTTTTGAAGAAGTCAAATTATTCCTTTTGATGGCATTTTTAAGTTTAAGAATGTATCTTCTATTCTGTTAATAGCTTTTCTGCTTTATTGTGAAGCAAAGAAACATTAAGAAGCTCTAAAAATAAAACTTCAAGTGCCATATTTCATTTAGAGTTCTCACCAAGATTTTGAGTTGCCTCTTTTCCCATCGAGAGCTTGCCTGCAACATAATTGTAATTCTGAGTCAAATAAAAGCCATTTACCAATTCATTGGAGTTGATATGAAGCCTAATAGTTACTTGAAAGATAATAAATAAGTAACTAAACGAACATAAAAATTGTACTTTCAAATTTGCCAAGAACCAAAATATTTGCACAAACATATGAAGACATAACAATTTGACCTTCAAATCTGTCCTTATAAGAGATGATAACTGTGAAAGGTAAGAAGATTATTCTAAAGAATAACAATGGTACTTTCTGATAAATTACTCTTATTTTGCAGTGTCTACAACACACAACATAAAGCATGTGTGAATTATCTCAAAACATTTACACACAATAGCGTAGCCAGCACGAAAGGGAAGGGGGAGCCGGAACGAAAACTCAAAAAAAGTCATATATAAATATGAATTTTTGAAAATACTAAATAAACTCGAAGCATTATAAAATAGTGTTCAATAACTCAAAACCTAAAAGTAAACTGAACGCTACGATTTTTTACATTATTTCATTATCTAAAGTCTAAATTTTATTACTTAAATCATAATTTTTATTCAACTCAACCAATATAAATCAATTAGCATTTATATTATATCATTAGCTAAAGTCTAAATTCTAAATCATATCAAGTTATGATGGTTTTAGAAATTTTAGTTCTAGCTTTGTTTTGAGGCTTTTGTTTCTTCTCGGACCAAAATTTATTGTCCCCCAAGCCCAAGTCATTCCCCCAGCCCAACTTCAAATAGACTCAAACCTGAAGCTTAAATTTATTTATTTTTTTAAAGTTTTTCCTTTGCTATGGGCCGAGATAGGGGTGGGCCGGGGCCCAATATGGCCCCCCTCTGTCTCCGCCCGTGTTTACACATATAGTCACATTTGTAAGTGTTGAATTGTTCAAGGCCACTTGATCTAAATGGTCAACCTAATACATTGGGCCATTTTTATATTATTTATTATATTTCCAGCACATCCCCTCACGTGTGGGTGGGATTTTCTTTTCTTTTTCGTTTTTCCCCATCAAAACCTAACTTGTGCATATTTCATTTAGTTGGGTAACACACATATGAACTCAAGACCTTTGCCTACTCTAATAGCATGCTGAATTGTTCAAGGCCACTTGATCTAAAAGCTTAAGCTGATAGATTGGACCTTTTTTGTATTATTTATTATATTTCCAACAATAAGAAAATATGAACTATATACTAATTGTAATTTACCATAACAGTCACCAACTAGTATACCATCAAATTCAAGGCTTCGTGATTATACATGAGATAGCATTTTGTCCGCTTCCACTACTTTTATGAATTGTACAAGATATTAGTGCTGCAATATCAAAATTTTACTCCACAAGGAAAACAAATTAGTCTATTAGGATTTTTTAAGGTCTCCCGGGTTATTGTTCTGGAAGGATGAATCGTTTTATTTTATAGTTATTTTCCTTCTTAATTTACTATTCTGTTATTTCCTTCTTAAGAGATTGTTTGATTCTCATTTTTCCCCAAAATTGGACAAATAATAAGAATCAAACGAGCTCTTAGCCTCGTCTAGAAAAATGTTTTCTTCTGAATTTGAATTGCTTTATTAACATTGAAGTAGCGATTGACAACCAGCAATATTGTGGCCCACATCATTCAGTTTCAAACAATATTAAAGCACACACAAGATTTTCTGCTAGTCACCATTGCCCTTTTTTGTTGTTTACTCTTTTATCTCAGTGAAACTTGATCAGCAGTCCGTTAAAGAAAATAAGCTCTGAATATTATCTTTTCTTCATGCTTCTATTCGACTTTTTTTTCCCACTTTCTCTTTAATCTTTCTGAGAAAAGGCCAGCTAGCTAGTTGGTCAATTAATCAAACCGGCTTGCATGCATTTCGACAATAACAATTCCATCACACTCACGTAAACACTTTGCTCCATATAATCTCTTTCTGCTTTTCTCTTCTAGACTTCTATCATAATCTGTTTCAGAAATCCATGTGCTATAAAGGCAACTTTTTCTGGATTAAAGATGAAACTTTATACTGAAGAACAGATGCAACTTTATATGAAAATTCCCAGGAGATAAAGACAGAATTAGGACAATAGACCTTGAAATGGTTATCTCAATTAGTACACGAGAAATTGTATCTTACCATGCGGAAGACATCCGGAGCTGCAGATCCCATTCCTGAAAGCATCAAGGCAACCTGATGGTCAATTAAAAAAGTATCAAAATAAGTAATACTTAATTACATTTTTGTATATACATGCACAGTCATAACTAATTAAAGATGGAATTAGTACAACAATATGCCATGCAAATGAAAGCATCAAACATATAAGTCTTTTCCTATTTGTTAGATAATAAGTCAAGCTCCAACTATGAAACTAAGAAGGTCAATGCAGCAAGTGCAAAGCAATTGCACAGTTTATTGACCTGCTGACAAGAACTCAACCAACACAGAGCCTTGAAAAGCAAGCCAAGAATCCAGTGTGGCTTATGTTTTCTACAGATCTCCCACTGGATATTCTTATCTCTAAAATCATTAATTAAGCTCAAAATGAACGTTTCCTGATGCCATTGCCAAGCTGGGGAGACTCATCAAATGAGGAGGAGGCCTTTAGAATTCCCTTTGCTTATGCCTTATTTCTAGGTCTGAGAGAGGGCAATAAAGATTCTTTGCCACAAGACCAGAAAGAGGATTGGTACCATTCACAAGAGATGACGAGAAAGGCTAACTGCAGTACCAAGTACCCGCAGATTCCTGCTCCTGTGACTTTTGAGGCTGCACTCCTTTCTAATGCTAACATTTCGTATTCCTTAAGAAAACATTTCTTTCTATAATGATTAATAAAGCTGGGACTAATGGTCCCGGTCAGCTGACATTTAGGAATTCAAACTGAACTATATAATAAGAAAGCCTTATTATTTTCTCAAACATGGCTCATCTACTCTTACATCTAATTCTGTGAACATGAGCCTCATTATAGTAGTTGCTTCAATTTTTATGTCGGTCTTCAATGAGCTCTACACAAGCCCACATCAAGCCAATCTTTACAGCCCTATGCATAAAGATTTGGTCTATTTATGCCAACAGGTTTACAGAACCCAAACTTATAAGGCACTTAATCATAAAATTGTTTGAGAAACTAATAGAAGATTTATCCAAATGTTTCCACGGTTTAATTCATTTTTCTTTGACGCAACTTGAAGTGTTTGATAAAGATAAAATTTTTGACATGCTATAGAAAAGGCAATCCAGATCGTTCATGTTATATTCATGAAACATAGTGCTTTAGCTGCCAATGCGCAAATTAGGCATCATGTCACGATATTCTGAAAACCTAGTTATAATAGTTCATCATGATAATTTGCTAATTATATATTTCTATTTCAAAAATTATGTGCCTTCTTTATTCCTGATGCAAAGATGTCTAGCAGACTCCACTTTAACATTGTTCCAAACCGTGCATACACTTCCATTATTAGGTTTTAGTTAATAGGAGCCTTTTTCAATAACACATTAGATGCCTTTTAATCAATGAATAACCAAAAATAGCAGTTCCTGGTTATTACACACTCCTATGCTAAGGAACAAAATTAAATAAATGACATAATATATTAAGTTCATTAAAATAATCGTCTTTTCTGATATTCCTGTTCCTTAATTCATGACTATTTTCTAGAATAAACTGCCTTTCCGTAATCTGCACTACTATATCTAGTTATATACATTCTGTGTGATGAGTTGATTTCATATAAATCAGGAAATAATATGATTCTCTCAAGCTCTTCTGTGAAATAATTAACATCCTACCATTTCCTTAAGAAGGTGGGAACTTTGATATATGGTTAAAAATAGAACAACCAAGTCTGAGCTCATCAGGATCACTTCCATTGAAGTTGGCTAACCATATTATGGAATGGTCCTTGTGTCATCATGTAGAGAGAGAATTCTATAAATCCCAAGTCTTTATATTAGTTCAAACACTACATAAGCTCAAACTTGATCACTAGCTAATACATAGTGAATTTTCTAAACAGACACATAAATATTGAGAAGACATATTAAGTCAAGAGATGTAGTTGAAACATAGAAATTAAACACAGGTGAAGTTTCTCACATTTATTCTTTCTACTCTTCGCATTTCATCTTCAAGCAACGACAATTGAGCAGCTGAAGTCCAATGGATGCAATCAACTGGACTGAAATGAAGATATAGGAGTTATCTTAAAGCCAAAGCTCATGGAAGTCATATAAAACAGAAAAAGAGTTCGTCTTCTGATGCATATGATATGTGATAAAAGCCCAGTTAGCTTGCTAGTTCTATTTTAAAAAAGAGTCGAATAATTGAAAATGAATAGTGGAGAACTGTATGCTACTTGGGGCTCCCAGAAAATATGTGGATGAATATAGTTTCACCAATTTCTATTTTAAAATAGAAATAGTAAGATAAGATCCCTATAAAATATAACATTTAAAGTCATAGCTAGAGAAGTATTGCCAAGAAACTTATAAATCTTCTGAAAGACTAGAAACTATTGTAGTTGACAAGATCCCTTCCCATTGAATTATTACTACTTCATTTCATAGAGGAGCTGATGTGGAGATAAGGATGGAAAAATGGTGTTTGCTACCCAGGAAAAATTCACAAGCAGATGTAAGTCGTTGCCCGCTGCTTTAATCATTTGCATCAAGTCATGAGTTGATAAATCTTAAGTTCTTATATTTTTTCATGTAACATGCTCTTATGCAATCAAAAAGAAAGCAACAAGGGGGACATTGAATGAGGCATGTAAGAAATAACCATTTGGTTGTATTAGAATTTACTTCGGAGGCTAGTTTTTTCAGTAGTTAGGCTGCTGTTTTTCATTTTACTTGCTCTTTTATTCATTTTAGATGCTTTCCTTTTTTGAGTTCTGTTTCTGTTTTATTACTTTCAATGCCATTTGTGCAATTTCATGCTGTTGCTATTGATTTAGTTTATTTCGATAATATTTTCCTCATTTTAGCTTTTTTTAGTTGTCATTTAGACTTTATTGTTTAACATTTAATATATATATATATATATATATATATTTTTTTTTTAACAGACGCCAAACAAAAACTAAAGTGTAATGGAGACGACCCCGAAGCAAACAGAAAGTTTCGGTTCCTTCAATAAATGAACCAGGTTTGCACAGCTAAATGAATTACAAACCATGACCTACCAGCTTTCAACAGCTTGTTCAACTGATTCCGAGTATCCGGACTGCTTATAAGCTCTTGCTCTTCCAAAGTCTTCTTCAATGCCAAATACCTCTGAGCAAACATTGGCACAATTCTTGCAGCCTGCACAAGGATACAGAAAGAATGAGTGAGATTGAGAATTCAAATGTGTAACACCAGATATGTCATCTGGAACGCACTAAAGTTCATATGCTTTCAGTTCAACAATTGGTATGTTCTTCAAATAGGGATCACGTAACCCAAAATTTTATTTTACTGTCAAATAGTATTATGTAGTTCTACCATGAATAGAGTATAGATATTTGATAATAAAAGAATACAACTTCTATCGATTTGGAAGAGGATATATAAGTTCCTTCCGTTTTTGTCTCAATATCAAAGTGAAAAATAGAACAGGGTAAACTGATCCCTTCTTGTTTTACAGGTATATATGGCAAAAGTATACATACCTATACAGCTAAACTCATCAACAAATACATGATCCTTTGGGCTGGAATCATCCAAGAAAGGATTAATTGCAGCCAATGCATACCCATGAATTTCATCATAAACCACTCTTTGTACAGGATCACTGAGAACCTAGATATCATACAGCAGAATTGTTTCTATGGTAAAACAATAAAAATAAATTTCAAAGAATATGCTTAGACTTAAGAACAGAACCCACCGCATAAACCTCATTAATGAACATACAAAAATTCGTCGTTTCTGGATCATTGCCGCTGAGATCAGGATGACAAGCTTTCATACAATTATAGTAGGCTTTCTTAATTTGCGCTGGTGTCGCGTCTGGAAGCTAGTGATGCAGGCCAATCAGCAAATAAGTGAGTCTAATATATTACTGGGCATAAACCATGTCTATGAAGAGTTAATACGTGTAAAATCCAAAAACAGATTGAATTAACAAGATGACAAAGTTTTCGTTTATAGAATTCCACTTATGTCTAAGGACGAATACATACTTAAAGAAGAAGAAGAAGAAGAAGAAGAAAAACGAAAAAAGAAAAAATATATCTGTTTTAAAGAGTTCTACTTATGTCTAGAAAGGAAAGCATATAAAATAAAATCGTGATCATCGACACTGACTACTTGTAAACATCCATTTACAACCCATCTGAGTTAATATCAGCCAACTTACCATAGACAATTATACATTTCTGAGACCAATACACACGTCTATCTGCTCTAAATGTGCAATCTTTTCAGCAGCATAACTTCAGATTAATTTTTGAGATATCTTTACGCAACTCTTAGCAGTAGCTAATCAGTCAATCAGCATTATCTTTTTATAAATTTCATAGACATGAAAATTTTCATTCACCCGCCAGATGGCACCTTATGGCACCATTTGCTGGCCCCCTTCTAAATGAATCAATAAAAAAAGTAACTGACCCCCTAACCACCATGTCAGTGGATAGTGTCATAAAGTGTCATATGGATGGTATCATAACAGGGCTCTTCATCATTAACTATTTGTTCTTAGTGAGTTCCTTCTTCAGAGTATCATCTAGATGGGTGCGTAGTAATAGTGTGATCAGTGATATACTTTAGAACAGGTTTGATCTAGTCCCTATGGTTCACGAAGATCACAGTTGTCAACTTTCGACTCTTTCAACTGCTCATACTCTTATCTTATATTCTGATAATATTTTCAGAAGATGCTCTGGGATGTCTTCCGATCTATAAAAAAAAATAAAGAAATTTAAACTGTTCCAATATACAGAGTCATTTTGAACTGTTCTTTTGACTCTTCCAACTGCTCATACTCTTATCTAATATTCTGGTAATTTTGAACTGTTCCAATATACAGAGTCATTTCAAAAAATTTTCCCCTTCAAATCATTGCTCGCCATTGCTCAAAAGAAGGCATCCTGATCAGAAAAGTCTCCCAACCTAAAATAAATTTTTGTTCAATTTGCCCCTGAAAGTGCTGCATTCTAGGTGCACATAAACTAAGCATTCATCAAAGCAATCATTTTGTTATGACTAAATTCTCCCAGATATATAGATTACCATGCAGAAGCATAGATATAAAGGAAGTACAGATAATTAACAGGAAAATCAAGAAAGGTTCAGGCAGTCGATGTTAAATCAGGATCAAGAAAAACTGCTGTAGAAAAAACTAAGTTTAGAGATATTACTAGGCCCAACACAGAATAATAATCATCAGCAACGTCTTCAGTTGATAATGAATCCTGAGATGCCACTCCAACTCTGCCAAAAATTTTTCTTCCTCCTCCATATCTGCTCCAATTCACACTGTTTTTGGCTACCCTAGAGTATATATTTCTTGAACAAAAACTGTTTACTGGGTTCTTGAATTTGAGTACATCTGTACAAACGGGAGGGAGTAACTGTGCCATTACCGCAGCATGCAAAAAGAATCAAGACTAAACTGTATCAATTTTTAAATTTTTTTTTTTAACATGAAATCAGAGATCGGAAGAGCACACGTCGATGATTGGATTTTTTTGCGGGTTGACAGGAAATTTTTAAATTTATGAGGAGGGAAAAATTTTAAACGGAAAATTGGAAAATCTGTGTTGGCACAGTGAACGCCATTCATTTCCCAAGAATCTGGAGGACCCTGGGTCCCTGGCCAGCACAAAGATAAATTGCTAGGTTCCGTGGACACACGCATGGACTGAAACTCTTGCTTTTTTTTTTTTCTTTTTTTTCTTTTTTTTTTTTTGGGTTAAATGGCGACAACGTCAGATGGTGTGGACTGTAGAGGAGAGAGAGATAGAAAACAAATATTTTTAGTTAATAATAATTATTAATATACCGATGTGCGATGAATGCCGGCTAATTGAAGTGCATGAAGAAAAGGGGAATTTGAGAAGGTTAGAATGGAAGAGAAAAGGAAGGCAGAAGTTGAGGACGGACAGACAACTATATAGAGCTTTTTTGGACTAATGGGGGAGAAATGCATCCCTTTAGTTAGCAATAAATAATAAATAATAATAAAGAGAAATAAGCCTCGGAAAAAATAGTATAATAAAAAGTGGAAAAGAGAGCTTAAACAAAAACTGAAAAAGAGGAGAGTTGAAAATAAATATAGAAAGTTAACAAAAAATAAATTTGAAAAGGATAAATTTTCATTCTACATCTCTAAACTTTCAACTTTAACACAATTTTATCTCCATCCTTCATTTTTTGCCCACGGAGTCCTTATTCTTCTATTTATTCACACATTATATTCTTTTCATCTACAATCCTGTTACATTTAGGCAGGGAAATTACAAGAAAATTGGAAATAAAATTTAAAAAAAAAAAAAAAAAACCCTTCCAGCTTCCTTCTCTTAAAAAAAAAATAATTATATTCACACTACTAAAATAGTTTAACGTACCACGTTTTTATTTACACTTAAAGGTCTTTACCTTTATTTAAAATTAAAATTTTTCCCTCAACTTTTTCATCGTGTTTTTTGTAATGAATTTTTAATAATAACATAAACTTGGTTTACATATATATATATATATATAATTAGCATTATTTAATAGGCCGTCATTAGTTACTTATGTAAAATTGTTTGTGGTTAGTACTTTTGTTTTTATGATGGGAAAAATAAATTTTTTAGACGAGCACTATTGTTATTGGCAAAATCTATTAATTATGGAAGTTTAATGATAATAATTGATTGAATAAAAAAGCTAAGGATATAACTAGAATAGTAGTTAAATTTTAAGAATTTTTGGTGCAGTTAAAACACGGTGCAACAGCTAAAAAATATGGTGCAGATATTAGTTAGGTCTGGTCAAGTTGTCAGACGTTTGGCGCTTTATCATTTCCAAATATTAATCACCAAAAAAAAAAAAAACTTGAAAACTAAGAAAATATAAGAATATCATTTCCAACTATTAATCACCAAAAAAAAAAAAAACTTGAAAACTAAGAAAATATAAGAAGAACGCTAGAATGCCTGTAAATGCATGCCCTTCGAGGTAAATGCATGCCCTTCGAGCCCAGGACTAATGCGCAAAGAACTCCATAACACCAAAGGTCCAGAACATAGACCCCCAATTAATGCACTGCAATTTCATCTATATATGATTGGCATGTGCATATCTAATGCCACCCTAAAGAATATAGTCCAGGGCAGAGCTGCGGAATTCAGACTGAAGATTGATCAGAATAGGATTTGGAAGAAGCTGATTTGTTTTTCCATTTTGAAATTAGTCTAAAATTGTCTGTAATAAACTTCAGAAATTAACTAAAAAATATGTTTGCTTTAGAAATTAGTGTTAACTGTAAACTTTCTTGTTTGATACAAGAAAAACCAGTTGTTTCG
>CAVNYN010210821.1:0-22809 GCA_963692815.1 Nyctanthes arbor-tristis | reverse complement strand
CCCCCCCCCCAAAAAAAAAAAAAAAAAAAAAAAAAAAAAACAAAGGAAAGTTCAAAAATATTTTTAAAATGATCAAAGCTTGAAACCAGTTCGGCGTTAGGTTAGGCAAAGTTGGTTTGATTGCCCCCCTCAGTGTTCGATTAGCTAAGCAGACAAACTTGACTTGCAATATCCTAAAATGGCTGTCACTTATAGATGGGGAGCTTCAAGCTAGAGCTACTCCTAGGCCCTGGCTTGCGAAAAACTTATAGATTCATGTTCATCGTCGTGGTATTTTCAATATAGAACACATGTAAGAAGTACTTTATTTATTTGTGTAATTTATGAGTAAATACTTTCTTTCAGAACAAGCACGTAACAAGGTTGACTTGGAGTATTATTATTATCTACATAAAGGGCAATAATTTCAGCTAAATTGAATACCCAGTTGATTCCCTCATTCCAGAGGACAAATTCCTCAAAATCATGATTAAATTTGAAACCAGTTCACAATGTAGGTACGACACAGATTTCTCAAGTTCTAAGGTTTTCAGTGGTCTTGTATTTCTTTAATCATCTTTTGGGTCTATTTAGGATTTGGAAATAAACATGTCTGGGAGTAATGAGTTACAGAAGGTGGCCAATGGCAAGCCATTGTTTGCGACAATATATGCCACTCTGATAATTGGAGTACTTGCTTCGTCGTTCTACATATTCTCTGCCCTTTCTTCGAGTTCTAGCGATGTCTCTTCTTTATGGTCTTCCATGCCAGTTATACTCGGTTTGTGTATTTCTGTTTTAGGATATATATATATATATATATGTTAGTTGATGTTATTTTAGCTTAAACTAGAACATGAAAACACGATGAGCCCAGGCTCGACAGTTCATATCCAGTGTGTCATAAAATGAAGTCAATGCATGAAAAGACGATTGGTTAATGTTTGCCGGCTAAATGTTTTGATAATGTTCACACTAAGTAAATACAAAATTAATAATCATATAATGGCTCGGGGGACTTCTTTTAATAGGTTGATCTATTAAGATTGAACAAGTCTAATGTTTCTGTTGCTATGTTGTTTTTAGTTTTCCCCTAACATGTCTTATTTCAGAGGCAGGTCTCTTGTCCTTAAATAAAGCATCTAACTCTTCTTACCAAGTAAGAGTCAGTGTAAAACCTATATGGGAGGTTCCTCCTCATGGTTCGGAAATGCCAGCTCTGAAGACATTCCAACTGACAAAAGAACTGGTTCAACAAAGAGTGAAGGATAATGTTATAATAATGACATTTGGTAACTTTGCTCTCATGGATTTCATCCTGACTTGGGTTAAACATTTGTCAGATATGGGTGTTGATAACCTTCTTGTGGGTTAGTTTCTTGTTAGTAACAGAAAAATATTTAGGCTGCCAGCCGGCCTAATCAGCTAGTGCTCATTGGCTAACAAGGCTAGCTATTTCTTCTTTTTTTTTTTTTTTCCTTTTCTAAGGTGCTATGGACACAAAACTGTTGGAGGCTCTGTACTGGAAAGGCATACCAGTTTTCGATATGGGAAGTAATATGAGCACAATAGATCCCGGATGGGGCTCGCCCACGTTTCACAAAATGGGACGAGAAAGGGCTATTCTAATAGATTCAGTTTTACTTTTCGGCTATGAGTTATTGATGTGCGACACAGACATGGTTTGGTTAAGGGTAATCGTTATGCTCAACGACTTGTTTCCTTCTCTCAGTTCCTTCAGAAACTAAGGATTCATACCAGATTTTACCTGATTCATCCTTTCACCATCACATATTGATCATCAACTTTTAAGTTACATGATAGAATATTCATATTTTGTTCTTCCACTCCACTTAAAGATCTAAACTTGGCAGACATAAAAATTACATTAGACTCGATACTCAAAAAGAATAAACTGAGATTTATGTTACTTTTTCATTTCACGTGGAACGTGCTCTGTCTTATACTTCTCCCACGAGCGCCAGACATGTAAAAAGCATAGCTCGTGCTTGTTATTTATTTTGGTATATTCTTTTCACTACTTCGTATTTCTCCTGAACAGAATCCCCTCCCATATCTTGCACGTTATCCTGAAGCAGATTTGTTAAGTGCTACCGACAAACTTTCACCAACAGTTTCTGATGATAGGCTGGAGAAATGGGAGCAAGGTATAGCTTCCAAAAAAGAACATTCTGTTAATCTTCTCCATTTTCTGAAAGGAATTTCTTAATTTATTGATCAATCTGGTAGGTAAACAGCTTGAAAGGTAGGCTTCACGTATATATCTTAAAGATTAAAGTGCGTAGACTCTTTACTAGTAAAATAGCTTCTTGGGTGGATTGTATGCCAGTGTGGCCATGTTCAATTGTCAACCGAGATATGTAGTGAACATTCTTCCTCCCAAAAAAAAAAAAAAAAGCTTCTTAATTATTGGTAGTGTGATTTTCATCTGATCAATATCTATTTCTTTTCTTTGTGCATATATATAGTTAGCGAAGCTTACAATATAGGGATTCTTCACTGGCGGCCAAGCGAGGCTTCAAAAAATTTGGCAAAAGAATGGAAAGAGCTGATACTAGCCCATGAAAATTTATGGGATCAAAGTGGTTTCAATGACATCGTCCGGAGGAAGGTCGGACCAGCTGTAGATGAAGAGAGTGACCTTGTATATGCTTATGATGGCAGTCTGAAGCTGGGGCTTCTCCCTGCTAGCATTTTTTGTACTGGGCATGCCCATTTTGTCCAGGTCTTCTTTTTTTATATATATATTCTCTGTATTTTGTCTCAACTCCATAATAATTCTTCAATTCCTTATTAAACACTTGTGCTTCTAATTACCAGTCTATGCATGAACAACTCAGATTGAAGCCCTATGCTATACATACCACCCACCAGTTTGCTGGCACTGATGGGAAGCGCCATCGTCTACGTGAAGCCATGGTCTTCTACGACCCACCAGATTATTACGATGCTTCAGGTTCTTTTATCTCGTGTCTCCGCTGCTGGACGCCTTTCTTGACATTAAAAGGAAAAAAAAAAAAAAAAAGAAAGAAACATGCTTAGAAATTCCTTGTTCTTTGTGTTTTTTCCCCCAATTGATTAACGTTTGTTTAGTTAACAAATGTTTTCATTGGAGAATTGTCTTCTTAACTACCTTTTTACTACACGTTAATCTGCACTGATACTTTGTACAGGCGGATTCTTGACGTTTAAACCTTCCATTCCAAAAAGCTTGCTATTTGACGGGGAGCATAACGTTGAGTCACACTTTGCTCTTGTTAACTACCAGGTATGTAATGGAAATCTCAATTTGTGTGTACTTGTTCTCAATAACATGATATAAATCATCATCCATGTTCATCATGCTAATGAGAAACATTTACGGTTAGCAGATGAAACAGTTAAGGACTGCACTTGCCATTGCTTCGTTGTTGAATCGTACATTGGTGAGAAGTTTTATGATTTTTGGTCTCTTAAATGTTTATGATTCAATTAGTTCAGAAGCCCCCCCCTCCCCCAAGTCCCGATCCCCCATAATCCTACCAAACGCTTATAAGGTGAGAGATCATCCGGAACCCACGTGTAGGTTATCATTTTAAAAACCACCCCCACACCCTCCTTTGGATGTTGCATTTAAGTTAAATTCCTGATGTTTTCTTATTTGTCAATTTAGGTAATGCCTCCGCTATGGTGCAGGCTGGATAGACAGTGGTTTGGACATCCTGGGGTTTTGCCGGGCACTTTGACAAGGCAACCTTTTCTGTGTCCTTTGGATCACGTTTTCGAGGTATTTGCTTTTGGTTTTTGAACTGCAATTCAACCTTCCATGGGAAAACCAGACGATAGATATCAACTCAATGCAATATGATGATGACGGAGAACTTTGGGAATGAGATGGCGATAAAAAAATAAAATAGAAACGACAAAGAATGTTGAAGCATAAGGCGTCACTTTTTCTGATGCAGGTTAATGCAATGGTGGCGAACCATCCTGAACAGGAGTTTGGACCAAGGATCGATTTTAGAGAGTATTCTTTCTTTGACAATCCGGCTACACCCCAACAGGTATAGTTTTCACGTGCCCAATAAAGATCACTACTGTTACTCTCCTCCGTGCGAGCTAATAAGAGCGCTCTCATTTGTTTTAGGTGAAAGAGTCATGGCTTCGCGTGCAGCTCTGTCGACCTGGGTCACAAGGTTGCCATGTTTCAAACCACATGAGCGAAACAGGAGTTCTCAAGTTCCCTAAGCGCAGTACTGAAGAAATGGTAACTTAGCTTTATGAGCAGTCCCGCATATAAAGTGCTAGATAAGGACTAGTATTTATGTGGCTCTTTAATATAAAAACTAAGTGAAAATCTCTCTCAAACACACAACTCATTACCTTGCCTTCTTTTCAAACAGTTCAAGACCGTATTCTCATCCTTCCAGCAAGTGAAAGTCATTCAGTTCTCATCAATGCAAGATGCCTTCTTGGGATTCAGTGATAAGGTATGGTTCTCTTGTTTTAATTCTTGTAATTACTTTGCTCATTTCATTTGTGCTTCATTCATATTTGTTCTGATACTAAAAGAATGCATTTTCTTTTGAGCAGAGGGAAGAAAGGTTCAGGAATCGCGTAAAAAGGTACACGGGTATCTGGTGTTGCTTGGAGAACAGAACTCCTGGTCACATATATTATGACATGTATTGGGATGAAAAGCCTGGCTGGCGGCCAATTCCTCCCCAAACTCCAGAAGAAGATCATCCCCCCCTCTAAGGCTTCAACTCTGTATTAGCAACTACATATAGAGTCGGGAGAATCGACAGAATTCCCAGAGGTGGTCGAATGATTAACCCCAATAATTGACAATACCCACAAGATTTGTATTTAGACTCATCAGGTGATCGTTCTGTTAAAAATTGTAATTTCAACTTCTTCACTATCAATAAAAAGAAAGGAAACAGATTGCAGATGGAGTAGATATTTTGGTCAGAATATTTCACAGAAGCCAACGATAATCTCCACAAGTAGTGTGCTTGCAATTCAGCCTTCGAATAATTCATTCAACATTGCATAATCATCGGTACATAAAGCTGTGAATAATGAAGCTGACAATTACACATTCACCGTCTGTATTTATTTGAATCAAATGGGATTTGTGGTAAAAATCCGAGTTGGGAATAACGTTTGAAGCGAGATAAGTAGAGAAAATTTGACGGAACATTGTCGAAGCTACAGAAATTATCAGAAATTATCTAACCTTCAGAGACTATTGCCAAGAATTTGATCAGCTATGGGGAAATCAGGAGCAATATCCACAGGAACCTATGAAATATGATACACAGAGATAAAAGAGAACATTCAGGTCCGTGTTCGGTGAAGGTTTTAGGGCAAGTAAAAGAGAACAGCTAGTTTTCAGTTTTGACATGTATGCATATCTTCAATTAATAACGTAAAGAATGACGACAATCAAAATAATATATGCTCACGGCAAGTGACTAATGCCAATAGTTACATTCCAAATATTTAACAAAATATCGAAATACATACCTGAACTCTTTCCAGTTTTTCAAGTGCAGATTTCAATGGTTGACTATTCAAACAATACTTTGAGAAAAGATCTTTCGCAGCAGCTTTATCACCTCGAGCCTGCACCATGAGAATCTCCCGACTCAAGTTCTCAACCTCTCCTTTAACCTTCATCCAGGGGACATAGACATAGTAAATGCATCAGTTCAATTCAAATCAAGTCAAAGGACTCTTGAACAGATCATACCTTATCGAAGTTGACTGAGAATGTTCCATCTGGGTGTAAGACAAAGGCGCCTTTCTCAAATAGATAATTAAACTGCAGCGCCTGCCCTTTCCTGATTATTAACAGAAACTGATGTTGAAGGGGAGTATAATTCTAGAAGTAAAGTAGTAAAAGAAGATCAGAACTTACCCGTGAGCTGACTGTAAGCCAAAACGTACAGAGCGGAAACATCCAGCCAGAAAAGAAACATACATGGACTTAACTAATTTCTTTGCCAGCAAATCCTGTTCCCAAGACAAACAAAACATCATTGAGAAAACCACATAAATTGTTATTTTTTCATAATCTGTGTGGAAGATACTGTGAATGCATTTAAGGTATGGAACATAAAACAAACAAAGGAGTCATGCTATTTATGTAGAGATGATCTTCATATGATGTAGCATCAGAAGTTAGACTGAGATCCATACACCTAATTGGCCTTATCAACTAACTTCTCCATCACTTGCCAAAAGATAATTATTATGAATCTTAATTTTAATTGGTACTCATCTAGATGATACTCCCTCAGTCCCATATATAGGCTTGTTTATTTTTCACAGATAAAGTGCTTGTTTGATTCCCATTATTTTCTCAAATTATAATTTTACCCACCACTGATTTGACCGTTAGATTTGACAACTATTTAATTACAACCACATATTTCAAACATTTTTACATTTCCAATACACATTCTACCACTCTCTCTTCATTATAATTTCACCAAAATTTGCACAATAATGAGAATCAAACAACCACTAAGAAAAGTTATTGGAAAAGTAAATTTTTCAAATGATTTTTGCAATGTACCCTTATTTAATGAAAAGAATAGTTATTGCTAGCCATATTAAATAAGGCTATTTTCGTAAAAGTACAAATAATAGCTTCTCAGATAAAAACAAGCCTATATATTTGGGACATCCAAAACAAGAAAACAAGCCTGTATAATAATCGGGCCAGAGGGAGTATTAAAAACACTGTAACTTGGGGCCTGAGTTAGAAATAAATGGTCTCCACTGAGCAATATATTTATCGTTAGAATATTATGCACATCAATGACTGGAAACCAGACCATTATGAAAAGGAAGCCAATGAATCCAATAATAATAGACGAAAATTCAAGTTTTTATAATATTTCACACATTATTTTCAATCTGGAGTGGTTCAGTCAACTCAGGCCTTCAACATTTCGGCAAACTGTATTATGACCTCAAACCATTATTTTTTAGAATCTGACATCACATAGGATATACAATCTATTAAAACCAGGAAAATAAAATAAATGTTCTTTGGTGGAATCCCCGAATCAAAATCTTGCTTTCCAGGGATTAAATTTAGAGGAAGCAACTTTTGACACACTGAATTTGAATCGCCAAATAATTGCTATTATTCAAGAAACAGAATAAGGTAACTATAATTCTTCAATGCATGTTAATAAAAGAGTCCAACAAAATATGACATTTAACTAGTTACCTACCTTGCTGATTAGAAAATTTAAGGCCCACAGGCCAACGATGTCAGCTTTAGCTTCTTCCAAAGTGGAGTGTAGTTCTTGCAACTCCTGTATAACAAAAATATATACATAAATCTTTGGTTTACATAAACGAGTTAAACAAAAGTGAAGCAACCAAAGAAGGAAGAAGTTCATGACATCTACAAAGATGGTGAAAGTCAACAAAGATCATATTTTTCTTATTCAAGTCACTTGCATATGTATACCATGGCATTTTCTATTTCTGTGAAGTTATCTAGCAAAATTTATAAGAGAGTTTTAGCCAATTGAAGCCTTACGATGAGGACACCTACTAATTTAGTGCCCGAAAATAGGTGATGAAATATGTGTGGCTCTTTATGATTTTACTCAGCTCAAATGTGGTTTACAATAATATTGAATAGTTCTGCTATAGAGACCATGTGGTCTTCATTATAGAAACCATAAAGTTGTAAAAATATAAGAACCCACATGTAGATTCATGAACCCAAACTTGAGTTTATTCATGTGGTCTCTATAGCAAATTCATATCTACTCACATTTCACACATACGTGAGGTGGTGACTAGGAGCTGCAAATAAAGAACAAGTGACACCATCGTAGATGATTAGTGCTAATAGGCAATAACATGAAGAAATATGAGATAACTTTAGTGAATTAAAAACAAACAGCAAGGCTCAGATGTAGCGATCGCATTAGACAATCCAATTAACACAAGGTAAGACGCTAGTTCCTATTCGAATGGTGTTTGAACTTATTGACTAGATTCCTTCAAAGATAAAATAGATTTGTTTTATAATTTGACATAATACCCTTAACAAGCAATTATGCTTGGATGACATGATATTACAAGAGTTCATACGATAACAATTCAGACTCTGCTTTTCAAGAGAAATAGACTGTTTCTGATTCCATATGTTTAAAAACGAAGAACCATGAGAAATATTAGAGCTAATGAGTGGGAAATTCTAACAGTAGAACTGACCTGTCTCACTGTAGACTTTTGCCCATTTGGAAGTGTTATAGTATGAGGCCCAATACCATGACAGCACTCATGACATATGATGTGAGTGAAGAAAGAGTCAAAGTCTACAAACTCCCTTTGTTCCTTGGCAATGCATACATTTGCTATAGGCTTAAGAATAAGTTCGAACCTGGTTGAGAGAAGCACACCTTGTATATTAACCGCGAAAATGGTGTCAAGAAAATCTCTATTTGGAACAGATTTAACTGTCTGTTTGATTTGCATTGTCGCAATCAAATTATAATGTGAAATTATAATGAGTTGAAGTGAGTGGTGGAGATTTAATTGAAATTTGAAATGTATGGTGATAGTTGAATAGTTACCAAATCAGTGGTCAAATCAGTAATAGGTGAAATTATAGTGTGAGGGGATAATGAGAATCAAACAAGCACTAAGTTTAGAGCAAATATATACCGGCCGAAAATTTATGAAAAGCAAGGAAATGATATGTACTTTGCTTCTGAAACATTCTTGAGCATGACCATAGATGTTCCTCTATCTTTAACTACCCGTTCATCATTTGGAAGATTAAATGCAGCAGCTTGAGGGCCCTTTACATCCTGTCAGAAGGAAGAATACATAACTCAGATTTTCAATTAACTAAACCAAAATATTCTTTTCAAAGTGGAGGACTAATCTACAAAAAAAAAAAAAATGTCAAGCTTCCGAAATAAGTCAACTTTCATGCAAGAGTAAGATTATCTTCCTTTCTCACCACCATACAGTTCGCTTATGCAGCCATGATTGAAGTACTTTGAAGGGGGCTTCTAACGTTAGTTAACAAGATTCTTGTTTCTAAATAATGCTCGCTCAAATTATTCTAAAACCCAGCAAGACAACTTATAAATGTTGTTCTTACTCTCAAGAGGATTATCAAGAAACTATTAGATACTCACCCCAGCATTGTAAAGAAGCTGAATGACACGAATAGGTGCTGCAGTCACATCTTCTGACTTGTAAATATCGTCCATTGGAAGATTCCTCTCCAAAATCTAAAAGAGCGTACTCTTTGTAAAGAGAAAAAAGAAAACAGGAAAACAAGGTGTGGACTGACAATGAAACTATATTAACAGAGCACCTGCAAATGATCACCAAATAGTTTAACTTGAGCAGTTGCCTTGTCATCCTTGACTCCAATGAATGCCTCGAAAGTGGCCTATGGACACGTAGTAGTATGAAGCAAACCTAAATAAGAATATAAGGTGATCCGACTAAAGTTTATTATGCATCCAAATTCTCTTCATGAGTGATTGTTCATACAAGCATTTTCCCCCTTGAAATGGTGCTTAGATGTCAATATTATGCAACTTATCTTTCCAGACCATATTTATTGTGGTCAGAACTAATATGTAAACTCAAAAATTAATAATAAAGAGGTGGGGGAGGTTTCCATCCAAGATTACCTTGTATCCGAAAAGCTCGTCTTCATATGTTTCATATGGGCCAATAGTAACATCAACCTTAGAATCCTTGACATAAAAGTAAAAGAACAAGAAACATTCAGGCTACGAAATGCACCAAGGGAAACTATTTCTTGATTCTCATAAAACTCCAATAGTAATTGCCAATTAGACTCCAAGAATGGAAGCACACAAGGTACCCCTTTATGCTTCAAGTTCACAGCTGATCAGTTTTCATACCAGTTAAACTACTTTAATTATATAGGATGGTATATTGGCAAATGCAAGCG
The DNA here is from genome assembly GCA_963692815.1 of Nyctanthes arbor-tristis. Lineage (NCBI taxonomy): Eukaryota > Viridiplantae > Streptophyta > Magnoliopsida > Lamiales > Oleaceae > Nyctanthes > Nyctanthes arbor-tristis. The sequence goes on along the minus strand of CAVNYN010210821.1, from coordinate 12,848 downwards.
ACCTCCACAAACTAAGTAGGTTTCACATAGAAGATGCAAATGGGGCCTGGTGTTTACTTGAGTCCCCTTTTGCAGCCAAATTAAGGGCTAGACTCATTTTTATATTCAGCGCATTGAGAAGATTTAAGGATAGTTCTTGAACGTACAAAATCTCAAGAAACCACCCATGCTTGTTAGTCAGTTTTATCGTCCAACTAAAAGTAATTAAGTCGAATAGAACAGGTGCTAATGATTCTCTTAGAAGCTTCACTTCTAAGTGGTCAAACATGATCACCTTTAAGAACATATTGATGTATGGGACTAAAACTTAGACCATAAATGCATCAAAAGGATACCACCTAGATTTGAGAAAAATTACCATGTTAGGCCCTGTCAGCAAACCTAATAAAAAAGGATTTTTGTGTAGTACATGTCGGTTCCACTAGATATGTGGATGTGCTTAGTTTGACCAGATTTTATTTTGAAATAGAATTGGTTTGCTAACAAAAATTACAAAATAGAGAAAATAACAGAAGACCTGACGAAAAACAACGCAGTACAGTTCGTTTATATGCTTAATGTACAACGTTACTACCAGCAGTTATCAATGAACAGCATGACTCTGGCAAACAAACATAAGAACGGTGAAAGAAACCAGAAACAACGGTGTACTAACCAATTCCATCCAGGAAATATCTGAATCATAGTATTCATTTGACAAAAATGCATCCGCCCTGCCATGCAGAAATTTCTTTAAACTGGACACAAGAGAGCTACACATTAGAGTCCCAATTTACAGATTACTGATGTTTCGTAGATGACTAATCCTCAGAAGCAAGCAAATCTACCTGGAAATGCTAGTCAAGTCCGCAGCTTTATTAAGTAAATCAGCAGCTCTTACAAGGGAAGGACGATATTCTTCCGAGTAAGGAACAATATATAGATCATGAATGTCAGCGGAGCTTGCCGGTGAGGAGTGGGGTGACAACTTCTCCAGCATGGCCTCACTTTTCCTTTTAATAACGTTGAAAAAGCCTACAGCTTCTTTCTTTTTTTCTTCAGGAAGACTTTCTTTCCACAACTCAAATTCCTAGCACCAAAAGAATTTAGGTCTTTCAACATGAGATGCATCAACAATGATAGATGATCAATAATAAAATATCATATGAGTGAGTCAGTAAAGCCATGATTAATTATTTTTTGCATATTTAGATAGTACTTATTCCTTACCATTTTGTCCATATCTGGAGGATAAAAGTTTGCACCAGGGGGTTTCACAAGAGGATATGCTGCTCTATACTCAAGACCCTGCCAACCTACTACTGCCTTTGTAGCTTCAGTAAGTAGCTTCACAGCAGAGTCTGCAGTTGTCAAAGATGCCTCATTTTCATCCAAAACGGACCTGCCAATAAGGTTAAAAAATAATAATTCATATAGTAATAGCAGTCAAATTTCTCACATTCAAACCATGCAGAAAGTTGGGAACCAAATATGTTAATGTAACCATAACAAATGTATGTGTGCGCGCGCGTGTGTGTGGGAGGGGGTGCTTGAAAAGATAATGAACAGTTCTCATACGCTCAGCACTTCCACTGGTCATGAAGTAATGTCTCCAGAACGATTAGAATGTCAGTCAATATTTTAAGCAGTATAAAACATCAGAACATTAGTGGACTGGAAACAAGATATTAGCAGGTAAGAACGTAAAAACTATTAAGTTAAATCAGTTTTGAACCCTGTGAGAATCATGATGTTTTGATATATTTCATCCACAACGCCTCTATCAAGTTACTCTATTTTCATTCAGAGATTAACCTGCAGCTCTGAGAATACATGTTGACAGAAAATGAGAAATTTCCTCAAAGAAGTTTAGAGCACTAAATGAATGTCTTCTTTTATCCTTCCTCATCTGTTTTGTTTTAGAGAAGGACACCAAATTTAAAAAGGTAATAATGTAATTGTAACTTTCAATGAACTTTCTTAATATGATGCCTAATAGAATTTATAGAGGTATATCTTCATCAGGTTCAGATTAAAATAGTAGAAGGTAAGCTAGTACAATAAGTCTATATTTCGGCTACCTTTAATAGAATATTATATCATGTCTAAATACCCTTAAATATTTGAAATATTATTCAGCCAATTTATCAACTTGGTATGTTACCATGTGCATATCATTTCAACTGCTGCTTTTTCTCCTTTTCTGCTGAAACACTAGTGCTTCATCATCTTCTCGTCAGAGGCTCTGCTCATTCACTAGTACTGACACTGTTCAAACCTAAGAGTCTGTCAAGTTGGTGATCTTGTTTAAATAGCGTACTCGTAGGTCCCCTGAAATATGTACATAACATTTTATGTTTTGAAATAGAAGCACCAACCTAACATGAGATGATGCCTAAGAATTGGCAAAATTACTTCTGACGGCAAGAATCTCACTCCATTAGGGCAACTCCAACCGTGTGCAAGCGCACGGTAAATTTAAGTTTGCTACGGTGGTGCGATCACTGTAGCAATGGCATGCATCCAACCTTTTTTTCTTTAATTTTCCATTTACAAAATTAACGTGTGGCCTTTTTTTTTGGTTTTTCTTTTATTCTTTTTTTTGTTTTTCCATCCTTGTAATTTTGTTGTGGTGTTTCTGGTCCCCTTGCAAGTGATTTTGGCTTTCCTATTTTATATTCACTCCAGTCCTACAAAGATAGATCGGTGGGTAATTTCACACAGATTAAGAAATGATAGGTAATCTTGTTGGAACATTAATTTTATAGGTGTTTTTCCAATTTAACCCTCAAGCCTAATCAGTGATGCAGAAGTAAGTCCAACGAACAAAAGTAGGATTATTAACGAAATGAGTATAAATAATCAGCATGTGGCCATTAGAATTCCTTTAGAATCTTCATCAACACGGTCTAGAATTGTGAAAGTTGAGGAGGAAGTCGTATGGTTGATTTGGAATATGAATGGCCGCAAGCAAGTTCCAGAACTGAATGCATGTAAATGACATAACTCGTTTTCAGAATTTTTTTTTTTGTACCCAGGTAGTTTAAGTTGGTTAATTAAGAAGGGCCAGTTATAGAAAGGGAAAATTAGATACAAGCCCGATATAGCAACCGGACTATCTTTTTGGGAAGGACAAAAATAGAATACTAGACTATCTTTTTCAGACGGGGGGAGTATATATTTTTTTACTCTATTTGTTTATTGTCAACGTACTATTTGTAAGGGAAACAAAACAACATTGAGTGGGTCTTGCACTTTGATATGTCTAAACAAATGCATCGCTTCCTACATATTGAATAAATATTCCTTTAATTGCGTTCGGTTATTAATACGGTGTATAATTATTTAATTTTGAGAATATGTTAATGGTTGGAAATTTATATATATATGTATATATATAGAGAAAGAAAAAGACATGCAATGGATAAGACTTAGAGCTTGTTTGAAACCCATTATTTTTTCCCATTATAATTTCACCTACCATTGATTTAATAGCTGATTTGACAACTGCTCAACAATTACCACACATTATAAATTTCAATTAAATCACCACCACTCATTTCAACTCATTATAATTTTCCATTATAATTTGACCTCATAATGAGAATCAAACAAGCTCTTAGAGTATATGGGTTGGAGAGATTTTTGGGGATAGAGTATGTTATACTTTATTTTAGAGTAGTGATGCTGTAAAATAGAGTATATAGGTTGGAGATGGCCTTATCTATGCATGTGACCTCTTTCCAGCGCCATATTAAATTACATAGTGTTAATTATCTTCTTTGGTCAAAGATTTTGGTCATGCAGATTGCAAGCAGGAAGAAAGACTATAGCACATCTCGACATACTGCACCTCCACAAAAAATGAAGCAGGCCATGATGATGGGAGGTTGAAGATGCTCTTAGCTAGTGAACCATTCTATACATAAATAACCAAGTCAGGCATGTGCGATAATGATGCACTAACTTGAGAGAGTGATAATGCATGTAACGACTCAAGCCTCAAGCTTGCCTTCATGGATTTTTTTGCACTCCAAGAACGCGTGGACTTTACATATGAGACTCAAGTTAAATTCTGGATATGGCTTGAGTTCAAATTTTGGAAACATGATGGAAATCCATGACGAGCAAGCCCAACAGTAGATAGGATGTAAATGTAAACATAATGGTTGCAGAGGAAGGCCAGCATACTATGTATTTCCTCAATTGTTAGGAATTAATATAGTAGAATCAGAATATTTGAAGTCATAATAATTGTATACTTGACCATACCCTAAAAAAGATTGTACATCTTGCATAAATACCCTTGAGATATATGAAAAAGACTGTCATTTTAACCATTTATTACTCATCCCCGAATTGCAAAATCTCCAACAAGAGTCAGCATAAAAATGAGATTTTTACTACAACCAGTTGGTCTTGAAGCTTTGATAACTTAAGTGATATTAGTGAAACATGAATCAATAGGGCAAATGAAATTTATCCGCTACATTGCTGGGCAAACTAACTCAGATATCAGACCAAAGCCTATGCCTAACCTCTCTTAGAAAGGAAAACGAAATAGTAAAATATTTATTCTCAACCCAGATCAGAGTCTATAGCATCTGTACAGTTCACTCCATGACCCACCAAATTATTAGGAAAAAAGAATTGGACTTTAGCTGACCAAGTGACAAAAGCAACCTTGGTCATTCTGAATATAGTCATGTTTCTAATGCATAATAACTCTTCACTTGAAAAATAGGTAAGTAAAATAGAAGAGAAAGAAAGAAAAAATCACAAAGTCGATACTCATGGAATGTGCCAGCACAATAATTTCTTTAATCCAAAGGGAGTCCAAGTTAACATGCCTAAACTTTGTCTCTAGCAGAACTCTCACATGGCATCATATTTTATTGTCTAATTAATGTAGAAAAGAAGAAAATACATAGGGGGCTTGTACTTATGCAAAGCTATGTCCAACTATTTTCCCTATAGCAAGCCTGCATATACACACACATCCTGTTTTACTCAGGCAAACGTACCATGGACTCCTGTTGATTAGATAACACATCCACTTCAATTTCTCGAACTGCGATTTATCAGCATTCTGCTTTAACCAGTCCCTCAAAGACGGATTACTGTGCCAAACCTGTTTAAGATAGAAATAAAAATTAAGAGAACTTGGATATAGAAGATAGAGTTTCAGCTTCCAGCTTACTGGAAAGGTCCCGCAGCACAAACAAGCCATATATTTACAGGAAGGAAAGGGAAAGAACTGAAAGATAAATCCACAAAAATCACGGAGGATGCATTCAATCCCAAGATAAGCAGCACATATAATTGTTACTGCCTCCGTCCCACGAAGATAGTCCTTTGACCTCTATACTATTTTCGTTCATCTTTCATCCCAAAAAGATAGTCCACTTACCATATTGAGCATGTCTTTAATTTTTCATTTCCATATATGCCTTTAATTAATGTATCTTGTTATTACTCCACATCAACTACCTATGCATTGGAAGTATTTTCAAACAATTAATGAGACATAAGGGTATATATGGAAAAATAAAGGTAAAATTTAATGTTTCAAGTATAGTAACCGTTGTTTCTAATCTATATGAAAATAACTACCAGACTATCTTTGTGGAACGGAGAAAGTATAATATTAAAATTGCTTTAATATATAATAAATACTACCTCATCTCCAATATACATAGTAAGTAATAGAAATTTGAATTATAACACCAATATCCTGCATATATGAGCAGGGGATACCTGCTGGCAGAAAATTTCATCCATGATTTTTGCAGCTTTAATAAGTAACGTCAGAGCTTCCTTGTCTGAATCGCTAAGCCCCTTCAACTGTATCAACCAGAGGGGAAAAAAGGGGAAATAAATAAAAATAAAGCTACAGCATGCCAAGCCAAAGGATTTTATTATTTTTTTCTGAGTAACAATAACTTTATAGTTCAGTTTCCTCTTTAAACAGGGAAAGGGCAAGCATTCTAGATTGTTATTACATGAGGCACAACTCTGAGATAGTGAGATGAGCAAATGAGAGATCTATTAGCTATAAAGTGCATGTTTACACTGATTTGACAGATAATAGTTCAACATTAGCTTAAGCAAAATAATTTTTGCAAGAAGTGAGTTTTAACTCCTAATAGAAGATGAATCTTTTTGATTACATGCAATATATAACATTTCATAGCAGTTAACCAGAACTGTGGAAAAACGTGAATTGTGTCTAGGCCATACATGGGATGAGCCTTTATCTGTTCTTTATGAGGTGTATGAAACTTTTGAACTATTTTAGTAGCACAACAGGACATAACTGGCTATGAGTACCTGACGCAGACCTCAACCATGGGAGAACCTCTATTATCACGTGTCATGAATAACGTTAGACAACCGTTTAGTATGATAGGGCTAAAGTGCAGGCATGTATATTACTATATAAAGAACTATGAGGTATGAATAAAACAAGATTATATATCCCATATTAGCAAACCATTTTCATTCCAAAATAAAAATTGGCCACACCAGTCAAATGGACATATCTCATGGAACCCAGATGTACCACACAAATCTCCAACGCTCATTTTCAATCACTCTATTTCTATTTTGAAATAGAAATGGTTTGCTAAGAGAGGCCTACCTTCAATTACTTCGAGGAAACGTTATTTTTAGCCTAATAAACTTTTCAAAAGTTAAGTGGCTATCAATGATAGACCAGACGAAGATGATGAAATGTGAATTTGCTTCAATGTGTTCATCATTGGACAGTAATGGCAAAGAATCTAAGATCACTCTAAAAACATATTCAAAGCTGTGAGGCATGACTTGTATCATTGCCAATGGAAAATATTTGACAAGTAATATCCCCCTTTTATATCCTAAGGATTCTGATAATCAGAGCTGAACATAATACATATTAAATTTTGATCAATTTGGTGCAAAATGATGCAGCATGTTATCCCTAATCATACGCCCTCAATGGTAATGATTTACCACTTGGTCAGGGTTTAAACAAAGCACTGAAATACTAAAATGGTTTTCTTTTTCACGTAAAGGTAAAGAGGATAAAAAATTATATAATTTTAATTCTATCATAACAAAGAAAAGAGAGACAAAAAATAGTTAATTCTACTACTCTGCAAATTGCTATCTATGCAACTAAAGGATTGAGCTTAAATCTGAGGAAAGTAGAAAAAGCAACCTTGTACAATGCATCCTATACTACTATTACATTAACTCCAGTTTCATTTTTCCATTACATTTAGTGAAACCAGCGGGGCAGATTGAAACATGTATTTTACACATGCTCCTGAAGAGAACAATGACACTACAAATTCACCATCCCACCAAAAGAAAGAGTATTTCTACGCCATTCTGTAATGTGTTCATATATTAAGAGCTTTACTCAAGAAAGGGTAAAAATATACATCAGAAAAAGTAGTATTGTTTCTTGAGGAACCATAATCTTTTATTTTTCTTTTCTTTCATTCTTTCTGAGACTAAGTAATGAATTCTAGAATAAGACACCTGAGACAGTCAGCACTGTATCCTTACTATGATGTTTCTGAATAAACATTTTCATGCTAAGAACATATGAAACGGATAATTAATTTATCAAAAAATAAATAAAATAATAATGATGACGAAAGTTGAAAACCTCTGCACTAAGGGAGATACGAGCATAACGATTCAGTTGCTTTTGTAGAATCAAGTTCTGTGCCTCAGCATTTTGTTTGTACCTAGAGAGCAAGTATAGCTACCTTGTAAGGAAGAAACAATAGGCTTAAATATTTACGAAAACTACACCAGGAAAGCTTATGCATGGTTTGCGGAAATGCAACCACATTATTTCCACTTTTCTGGCATAATAAATAATATTTGCAAAGAGGTGAAAGTATTGATGATGGAAAAACAAGTAACAAAACTTGCAGATGGGTGACAAGATTATTCAGAAGCTAATTTCATATGCTTGAAACATCAGATGAATGATAAGATGCGAGTTACAAGACATATATTACAAAAGCAACAAGAGAGAAAACTAAAAGAGCTTTGGAAAAAATGACAAATAGTTGTTGCGGGGAAGAAGCAAAATGATAGAAGATTCTCTAGAAATAAGAAAATTGGCAAGTGACGACGTTGAATGTTTTGATAAAAGATCTACATGATGTACCTTTTCGAAATTATCTCAAAGAGCTGTCCATATTGATCATTTACGTCATAGGGCACATATTCAGGATCTTCTTTAGCAAGCAAGCTTCTATACTCATCCAATGAGATATATTTAACAGCTGAAACTTCGGATTCCTTCAAAATACAAATAATGAATCAAACTTAAGGAAGCTTGCACAGCAGAATGGTATTAATTAGATCTAACAGGGGTGGGAGAATAAAAGGAAGAGTGAAAATATATTCAAGATATATATTTCTACTGGATACAACTCCATCTATGATGGTAGCAAGCACAGTTCAGAAAAATTAGATTAACAGAAATTCAGGATGAAAAATATTAGCGTATGTCAAATAACTCAGGAAATTCAGAATGGCTGTACGCAAACAGAGGCACATTGAAGTTTGGCAGGAAATACAGGAGCTACACAACTGGTAGAGTTCTCAGGTGATGATCTTCTGACCAGCATAGAAAGATGCAAAATAGCATAGAAAGAAGCAAAATTTGGGGCTGGTGGTTGAATACTTCTACTTACATGAGAAGTGGTGTCAGATTAACGGTAAATGGTAGTGGAGTGGCAATGCTGTAATTAGCATAAAACTTAACTAAATGCACCTGAAAAAAAGTATACGTAAGGGTAGAGTAGCAAGCCATTGAGACAAAGCTTTCACGAGGTCAAATGAGTGGTAACGTAAAAGTCGGCTTATAATGTTTTTGCTTTTACAAATTGAACCGAGTCTAAGGTTCAGCTATTTGTAATAACTAACAATTTACCTATAATCAGAGGACATACTATAGTATCAGCAAATTGAGGGTCCTTCCACACCCTAAAACTCCCTCAATTTGAACTCAGGATGTGAAAATTTTCTAATCCAGTGATGGACTGGGTCAAACAGCATCCGATCCCTTTATTCTAGGTTGCACCAGATACATTGATCCAAAATAAATATTTTAAGAATCATTATCCTCAAGGCATCTATATAAATACTGCAAAGCTAGCAAAAATCCATACACCTCCCAAGTACCGAGCCAAATATTTAACTCACTTCCACAAGTCAAAGAATGTGAAACTTGTGAATGTAATACAACTGGGAATCCAATTGAATTGGCTAGGAAGGATGGCTCAATTTCAATTGAACAAGCAACCTTGTTTCTTAATTAGACTTGATATTCTTAGAGTCATAATCACTATCCTGAAATGGTGGAGAACTGTGCAGCGGGTGGGTCATAGATTTAGCATAAACTCAGAAAATGACTACTTCAGGAAACAATAAGGTCATGGAGAATAATGGGGAAGAAAGTATAAAAGGAAAATATTGAATTTACTGCATCTGCTATCTGACATGGACAATGAAAAAATTTATACCTGCATAAAAATGCCATATCATTTAAGACAACCAATGATGAAAAACTATCTAAATACTAAACAGAAAGTTGCAGACCTGAAGAGTGAAGGCCTCCAAAGGAATTGGATCTATTGTTGTAACAAGATACACATCATTGTATTCATTGTTAATGTATTTGCCATCATTTATTACACTGCAACAAGCAACCAAAAACAGAATTGTTATGCTTCAGGGGTTAGCTGAATTATTATTATTCAGAGCGTCAAAATAATTGAATAAAATGACGAATCAAGTTATTGCATAAGCACTTTTTTATTAAGCAGAATATTGGAACTACCATCATTTCAGTTGAAAATCTCAAAATTTAAGGAAACAAATTTGGCATGCAAAATAAAGAACAAAGAGGAATCAGTATAAATGAAAAAGTATCGTGCAGAGAAGTTAACATAAGAAACAACCAATCTAGAAATTTACATCAGTATAATTTACAAATAAATTCTGTTAAGTTAAATATAAATAAGACCATATTAACTTGCTTGCCTAATAAGAATTCATTGATCCAATATCTATTAGAAAATGCCAAAAGAGATTTCTGGAGAACATGAGAAATAAAAATAAATATACGCTAAGGTTCCCTCTCCTTCACTAAACTTGTTAGCCTGTTTCTCATTCAGATATATAGTTCGTGCTAATTACTTTTGGTCTTTTCAGTAGGAACAGGTCAGACCTCCTTTCACCAACCATTGTTTTAATCATCCTTGCCCCCACCTTGAACAGTTACCTAACAGCTTCATAACCCTATGAACTAACAGGGAAAGTTCACTATCAAATTGTCTTACCATTTTGGCCATAGAAAGTGAAACTCCCTTTGTTTAGTCTATCATTTTGCAGTTCCAAACCTATAGAAGATGCTCCTACACCCAGCCAAGTACATACATGCAGTTCATTACATCTTGAGAAGCATCACTTTTTGGACCCTTCCAGCTGAGCCCAAGACATCACAAATGCATTAGAACTCCTTCAGCGCTTCCAATTTCTACCATTATTACAGGTAGGCATCAGTTTCAGTACAAAGAATATCTCCAATCCCAGATTTTGCTTAACCAGGGAAAGCTTACCCTCTTTTTGATAATGGTTAAATCCTCAGACACGTATCTTAGACATCTGCTGAAGTTACTGGTTGGATCCCTTTCGAGATAATTTATGTGCTCAAAACAACAGGTCTTAAGCACATAAAAAGAGAATTATCCCATAGGTAGATATTACAGTAACTAAAAGAATTGAAAGGGTCTTCATCTATGGGGAACTCCCAATCAAAATATGAAGCGTTCTTGGAATTTTCAAAACTATGCCACAGTTATCTCATTTATGTGGCTTTCTTCACTCTCCTTTAAGCATTTTCTATGGGCTCACCATGGCTCAAGCGAAAACCATGTTCACAGTATTTGTATATAATAACTTGTGCTAAGATCGTTTCTAAAACATGACCAATTCTCCAAACAGCAAACACCACATCAAAAAGAATCTCATTGTCAAAGGTTGAAACTAGCTTACGAGCCAAGTTTTCAAGTTCTTATGGCATTAGGGCAGGAAAGAAGAGGAACTTGAAAAGACAGGAAACAGAAGCCTATGTTGCACACAGACAGAAGACAACATGAACATGACAAGACTCATATATACTGGTATGTGATTCTCTAAACTAGTAGGATGGACACATAGAGATCACGGAGATTTAAAATCTTTAAAATTTTAGGTTTAATACTTTTTCATATAGGACACGCCGACACATATCACATCAACCACAACCACCTGTCTGAAGAATGTCCATTAGATATCCCCCCTCCCCCACCGCCCCCCAAAAAAAAAAAAAAAAGCATTAGAAAATCAACGAACAATATAAAATTGAACACCACATGTAGCTTATATCAAAATTATGTCCAGAGAGTGTCACTATCCAACATAAACACGCAATCACTGTAGAAGCATCCATTCATCATAGAGAGGAGGAGAGGAGAATAAGAGAACTTATAATGACTGACATCCACGTAAGAAAATTGAAAGAAAAAGATAAACCATGTCGTAATTCTGTCACCAACCACTCTTGAAGAAAAACAAATAGCAGCTCAAATGCATCCTTTGGAAGTATAATACCAAGCTCTTCATGAAGCTCCCTCCTACAAACAAGAACAAACTTGCATTTAAAGTGGATGTCAGACTCATCAAGTTACAAAAAAGCCATATGATTTATTTAAGGAAAAGAAAAGGCCATTGGTTATTACTGAAAAAGAAAATATGGATATTTGTAATTACATGAACTAAGAAAAGAATATTCTTCAATTTCAATTTTTAAAGAACTAATGTTGGATTAAAATGTCCATGTAAAATTATCAAATATATTCTTGATAATATCCAAATGCCTCTAAATCCTCGTGATCAGCCCTTTTTTATCAGAGTTAAAATGTATCCTCTTTAAACATAATTAGGGTAAGGGAAAGGAAAGTGAAAATACAGAAATCGTCACTCAGCTTATGAAAGCCATATTTAAGGAATAGAAGGAATTTCCAACCTTCTTTATGCTGCTCCTCTGCTTTCTAAAAGAAGCATATCCATAACTGTGCATGCATGTTCAACCTAATCTTCTCATTAGTGCAATTTAGTATATTTAGATCCACATCCATCAGAGCTTATGAAAATGATATCTAACTTTCAGAAGTGCGGAGAAACTTTTAGGCACAAGGGGGAATTATAAGCTACTTTCTTTTTATGAAACATTTTGTTCTTAACGCATGTTCTCCAAAAAGAGCTTCAACGTCTAAAATGAAACAGAACAAGCACCTGTCCACCTTAAACATAATTTAAGAAAGATAAAAAGAAAAAGAATTGTATAAGGTATTGATCTAGAGACTATGAACAGAGAAAAAAACAGCTATGTGAATACTTCGCTGCCTCACCAACGACGATGGAATGATTGGGGTCCAGGAACGCAAAGCTCATAATTGTTGTGAAAAGGCCGTTTTTAGCAAAACCAATTCTATCAATAATCAATAGTCAACACTCAACATAAATGGAAGACCTTACATGGCTGTGACAAGAGATGAATCTCCAGCCGAAATATGACCAGCACTAGAAATATCCCATAGACCAGGCCATGAATCTTTGCAATCAGCACGTCGTTGAAGAAGTAGTTCTTGTGTGCTCTCAGCAAATATCCACACATGAACAGCTCGGTGGTAATCACCATCTCTATGGACATCCCCCCTGTAAAATTAGCAAATATTTCTGATCATTTAAGTAATTGAGATTATAGATTATTATCTTAACTTTAGCAGAACAAAGATAGAGGAAAGACAGAAGGG
>CAVNYN010210813.1:0-31732 GCA_963692815.1 Nyctanthes arbor-tristis | reverse complement strand
TTTTTTTTTTTTTTTTTTTTTTTTTGGTGACTTTTAGAATTTAGAAATGAAAGGGCTCTTCCGATCCTAACAAGAAAACTAGGAATTTATATTCCTTCCTTTCTAGGTAAATCAATTAATCAAAATACAAATATTGATAAATCCAAGGCCAACCTTCAATTTCTGAGCAATGTCCTTCAACTCGCGTAGAGCAAGTTCCAATTCCTACTAAACAAAATCTTCCAATTCTTTCAAAGAAGAGTCTTGCGGTTCGTAGAATTGCACACCCTTGTTCTTTAAGCTCTTGAAGTTAAAAAAAGTACTACCATTATATGGGATTCAGAATTAGAAAGCCATTATACGAACATCCTATTAATTTGAGAGGTGAGATTAGAGATGGATATTTGAAACTCAGACCTTATCAACCATATCTTGTGGACTACCCAAGGATAGAAGGAACATCTCAAGCTCGTCGATTTTAAAAAAAATAGTTCAAAAAATTTCCTTCTTTAGAGTATTCTTCTACAACTAATAAAGCCTATTGTTTCAACTGCTTTCTTTTTCAAAATGACAGTAATCCTTCGAGTGCTTCAGCATTGGTCACCATTGGATATAACAAATGGAAAACGATTGGTGGATCAAGATGTGTAGTTCTTCTCGGTGGTGGCTCATCGCATCATAAAATGTGTGAGAAAAGAGGAAAAGTTTTGATGAAACCTACACAACATATTGATAAGATAATGCACACTATCAAGAGAAGAAATTGAGAGACACTACTTGTGAGTAAATGCTTCATTTTGATGTGTTTGATGACTAGTACTTCAAGGTTGTGCCTTTAGAGGTCTAGGTGAATCTTTATCGTGGAAATTTTCTTGGAATGGTAAAACTTGTGGCTAAATCAAATCTAGAAATTGGTAAAGCTGTACTTGAAAATGCACCACAGGATGCACAATACATTGTTCCAAGTATACAAAAAGAGATGTTGCACACTATGGCTAGTAGATTTTGTCGAATGATTCATGAAGAAGTTGGGGATAAATTCTTTTACATTCTTGTTGATGAAGCACATGATGCATTTAACAGAGAGAAAATAGGAATTATTTTGAGGTTTGTGAATGATTCGGATATATTGACAGAATTCTTATTTCGTATTAAATGTGTGAGCAATATTACGTCAGCAAATCTTAAAAAAAAAAAAAAAAAAAGAGAGAGATATATATATCTAATGTTTTTGCTCACCATGAGCTTGAAGTGAAAGGAATGAGAGGTCAAGGATATGATGGTGCTAGTAATATGCGAGGTGCTTAGAATGGACTTCAAGTATTATTTCTTCAAGATTGTCCCTATGCATATTATGTGTAATGTTTTGCCCACATATTACAGTTGACATTGGTTGCTGTAACTAAATATGTTCATGTGATTTGGCAATTCTTTTCTAATAATTTAGGCAACATTATCAATGTGATCACTTCTTCTTCTAAACTTGTGAATGAATTGCAAACTGCTTAAAGGGAATAAGTTCAGCGTATGCTGGCCACTGTAGAACATGAGCCAAGAAGTGTGGCTAATGAAATAGGTAATTTGCAAAGATCTGGAGCTACTCGTTGGAGTTCTCATTATGAATCTATAGAGTTTGATAGACATGTACGCTACATCTTGCAAGGTATTTGACTATCTAGTATTCATTTGACGAAAAGAAGATCTCGAGCTAAAAGTATTGGTACTTATGAGTAAATGAAATGTTTTGAATTTGTGTTCAGGTTGCTTTCGTTAAATAAGATAATCGGAATTATGGATTTTCTTTTGTCAAACGCTTCACTTGGAAGATCGGAAGAGCGTCGTGTATGCTGTGAAATTTGTTGTCCCGACAAGAACTTCTTCAAAGATTGGGAGATAATGGTTGGGAAAATCTCTTTCAGAAAGTGAAAAGCTTTTACTCCAAAAATGATCTTGACATACCTGATCTTGATTCCTTCTATACAATCGGCCTTGTCGTTCCTGTGATCAAATTATAGTGAAGCATCATTATCACGTTCATTTCTTTAATGAAACAACAGATTCATAATCATGGAGTTGAATACAAGATACAATGATATATTAGTTGAGCTTCTATCTCTTAGTGCAACTTTGGATCCTAGAAATTCATTTGAATAATTTAGTAGTGGTGATATTTTCAAACTTGCAGGAAAATTCTATCTTTAAAATATTTCAGATCAAGATGTTTGTACATTAGAATCTGAGTTGAAATTTTATGACCTAGATATGAAGAGTGATCCTCGGTTGCAAGTATCTGCATATGTTGTGTTTTGCCATGTTTTGATTGAGACAAGAAGGTCAGAGACCTATATTGATAGGAGCTTTATTAGATTATTTAATTTCTCCATACTAGTAGTTAATTGTGTGTTTTATTATCTTAAAATAATTATTTATATTCAGTTTGTTTACTTGTTATAGGAAAAAGGAAATAATTGAAAAGAATAAAAAATGGACAGACATTGCAAGAATTTTGGAGTGGGGGACTAGGATGTCGAGTAAACAAACTTGAAAGGCGGAAATGAAAGGGCAAAAAAGAAGAAACTGTGCGGCCACATAGCATGCACATGCGGCCACATAGCATTGCAGAATTCTGGCAGAAACAACAGGGTGGGTGCCCTGCTAATTAGTGCACCGGCACTCCCTCTCTACGTGCAGAATTCGTCTATTTTCCTTCTTTCCTTAGAATTATTTTTATACTATATCTTTTATACGATTTTTAGTCTTTCTCTTAGGGTTTTAGACCCTGTATAAAGGGGTCAAGTCGTAGGAATAAAAACACAACTTCATAGAATTATTTATTTTACATCAAAGACAAGTTTTGGATTTCCCGAGTGAGCACGTGAGGTTAACTTCTTTCTTCCTTCGGTTCAAGGGGATGTTGTTGCTACTTTTTGCTTTTAATTAATTAATTCCAGCAACGTTGTTTCTTACTCTTGTTTGAAATTGATTGTATTATTCTATTTTTCATGTTTATAAATGTTGATTGTTTGACTTAGTTTAGGCTATTACGTTAAATGATTAATGTTCTATGCTAGATTTGAGAATTCAATCCGTAATTGTTGTTTCTCTTAATTCTCGTAGCAACTAACGATTGTTAATCATTAGGGATAATACAACATAAGTTAAATAGATCAAGCTTGTGAATTTATTACTTAGATTAACTTATTTTCCTAATTTTTCATGCAATTGTCATTCTAAATCTATACATCTTATTCTAGGTTGCCTAAATGATTAGATCTAATTGAAAAGTTTATTTTTATTAGACACACTTATGGGAAAATTCAGGTAGCAGAGTTTATTGTTATCTAGAGTTAATAGTTTTTCAAGAAAGTAGGAATGACGTTGCTATTGATTGCTATTTATGTGAAGTGTACAACTGAATCAAGAACTGGAGTTAATGTTTATGTTTTATATTCTTATTTATTATTTTCTTTCTTCTTTTCTTTTTATTAATTTTTAGTTCGATACTTTACAAAACCCCCTTTCTTACGAGTTGACGCAGGGCACTTAGATTGATTTATCCAATGTTCTCTGTGGGTTCGACCCTTACTCTCTGCTTCTACAAGTTATTTTAATTTAGTAGAGTAAGGTATTTATTATTTTGGTGCATTCGACATGCAGTAAGTTTTTGGCGCCGTTGTCGGGGAACACTGTGATTAATTTGAGTATTTTTGTGTTCATTAGTTTTACTTTTTTTGTTAGTTTTGTTATTTTCTTTCTTTTGAATGACAAATACCCACTCCTCTAATCAAAATCAGATTGCTGTGTGGCCCCGAGATCGAATGGACTTTGCCCAGGTTGAACGGGCTATGAAGGGTTCAAGGACAATAACATGTTATTATAGAAGACCTGTACCACCTAGCCTGTAACATCCCGTAAAATCTTAAAAACAAATTGAGCAATGTGGTCATTATTTTGATAGGGATGGGAGAATTAATTGAATTGCATCAATGGTAAAGATACAAAATTGTCACTTAAATGAACACCAAGGATTAGAATATGGTTATTGACAATGTGAATGTTATTTTGACAATGATTGAATAACCGCTTGAAATGCTACAAAATTCAAAAATTGTTACTCGATTGATGCCTAGAGACAAGAATGTGGTCAGTGGTTAATATGACCAGAAGTATAACCACCTAATTGTAAAACCATATTAAGTAGGAGGACCTCGAGTAACTTAGACCAAAGTACAATGACTTAATTATAAGACAACACAAAGTATCAGGACTTCTCGAGCAATAAACGAGTGAATCTCGTTTCTCCACATCATCTCCTAACATATACGGTGCCAGATCGTTCCACCTGTCGCATTCTGATTCGTAGAACTCAAAGATTAATTAAAAACAACTAAATCTGAATATTTTTAACAACTATAAATGGGGGAGGACGGATGTGAGGATTTCTCAACCTATCTCTATCCCCTATCTGTCCCTTCCTCTCCACATCCATATCTTGGCTACTTCTTTTCATGCTTTGCTTCTTATTAGTGAATATCAAGAACTTAAAAAATAAAGGAAATTTGTGACAGCCTCAATCCCACATCGCTTGGGTACAAAAAGTGAGGAGAGTTTATAGTTAAGAGACCTACTTCAACTGACATGAGGCCTTTTGGGTGAGAACTCAAGAGCAAAACCGTGCAGGTTAGGCTCAAACCGGACAATATCATGTCAAAGAGGAATGAGTCCTTACAGATGGTATCAGAGTAGAGCCCAACCAGAAGTGTGGCCAACGAGGATGTTGGGCCCTGTTAGGTGGGGTGATTGTGACAGCGTCAATCCCACATTGCTTGGGTAGAGAAAGTGAGGTGAGTTCATAAGTTAAAAAACCTACTCCAACTGACATGAGGCCTTTTGGGTGAGAACCCAAGAGCAAAACCGTACGGGTTAGGCCCAAAGCAAACAAAATCATGTCAAAGTGGGGCGGGTCATTACAAATTCGTCTAATTGTAGTGAGAGGAGAAAAACAACCCTTAAAGCCTATCAAACACTTAGTTTTGCGTTTGGAAAAGACCCCTCTTCATATAAATAAGGAATCCAACGTGAAACACCACTTTGACTAAGGAATATGAAGGTTTTGAGGGCATTTGTCAACATCTCAAAGAGTCTTTGGAAAAATCAAGTTAAAGAGGTGAGTAACTAATGCTTTGATTCCCTTTTAGCATTCTAAAAGTTTTGATAAGATAAACATGGTTTTGATTGAATGAAATGAACATGGATTTTGATGTATTTTAAAGAAAAATTGAATTATTGCATTTGGATCACTAGTTAATGCTCTACCCGTCTTGTCTTTACTTTGCTTTATTTTGTTCCATACTAGAAGCCATCTAATGATACCGGGATGAGCGACGATTAGTGTGGTATTTGCTTTGCTCTTTGTTTGAAATTCCAGTAGGGATCAACGGAGATTTGAATGTGGATCCACTTGAATCTACATGGCTATGATTGAATTGATAGTGAATGATATGAATCTTGCGCATGCTACGAGTAGTAGTTTAACTAGTGATAGGGCCCTCTTGTGTATTCCATGGTTTTCTTGAAAATGAATCTCTCAAATCAAAGGTGAATCAAAGGTTTTGTTACTAAGTACTTTGTACTCACAGCTCTTTTCTATAGTTTTGTAGATGATTGAAGGCATGATGATTGAGAAGCAAGCCATGAGTTGGAGCATGTCTGTGAATGGGAGTAGAGTTTTTCATGCAGTGAAAGCCTATCTTTGAAGCTACTACAAATGCACCTATGAACTTAATACTTTTTATCTTTAATAAGTATGCCCACCTCTCTATAATATATCCTTTTATGCCTTATAATGTATAAGACAGAATGAATATGCAATCTTTGTATTGATCGGAAGCTTACCCTTTAATGTAAACGCTTTCCAATTGTTTGGCTCGACTAGGTAATCAATGAAATATTCTTATTAATATAACTTGTTGTGTTCTTTACATTTTATTGAAAAACCGAGTTGTAATGATTTGTTTTAATTAAATAACGTGTTAGTTTAAGTAATCGATTAGCCTTATAGAAGGTTAAAAAATGTAAAGGCAAGAAAAATTCGTTTGTACGTCCCATCCCCGCTACTTGTATTGAAACTTCCTTTATAGAATTCAATAACCGACATAAGATATTCAGGAATATTGAATATTAGCGGGGGCATGACAAGAGTGGTATCGGCGCAACATTCCAAGGGCACTACATGCATAATCTACTTCATGCAAGGCATAGATCCGACCAGCTTGCAAGTAAGTGACCACTTACTAAGGTTTATACCTTCTTTAGTTTTTTAAATAAGGGTTATAATTATGAGCCACATGGAAAAAGTCATGGGAAAAGCCGATCTTTGAGTAAGGTTAAATCCCTTAGTACTTTGACATTGATTAATTCTTCTTTAGAATGTTAAAATTGAATGTCTTGATCTTGGACTTCAACAAGAAAATGAACCTTACAAAATAATAAAGGAGAGCACTCAAAGTGTAAGATAAAGTCACAATGGGAAAAATCAACCTTTGAGAACTTCACCAAGTTCAATAGAAACAAAGAGAACGGGAGAGAAAGATGGGAATTTTCACTTTATTTCCAAGTAATAAGCTAGATCTAAAGACATCATATGGCCTCTATTTATATTAGAAGATGTTGTGGGATCAAAATAATTACAAGAAGAACAAGAAAAAGGAGCAAAAATGGGCCAAGAAATGAAGGATGCACGCTGCCTTTTGGGTATGGGCATGCTTCAGCAGGGCGGCCGCACTGCACATTCCGTTTCTACCTAAACCTACCATGCAACCGCACAGATAAAGCATGCAGCCGCATGGCACAAAAAAAGAAAAAATTATGCTTCTCGGTGTGGCCACACTGGAGAACAGTGCGCCCGCACAGTATAGTCTGTTTTCAAGCAGAAAGCCAGGTGCGGGCGTACCAGCTCCACGGCACGGCGACTGAGTTAAAGCGGTACTAGACAGATTTTTTTCTAAAAATTACACTTAATTCCCTGATGGATGTCTTTAATTCTTGCATCCAAGTTGAACTAGGTCTTTAATACTTTTCTTAGTTGGACTTAACTTATGAATTTTTGAACTAATCCCGTTATTGACTCTTGAACTCCTTAAGCCTTTGAGCGCGTAATGGGACATGACAGTATATGGACGAATCTTTGACTCTCTTGAATCTCAACGTCAAATATAATTGTTAAAATTTTCCCATTTTTTGATCAATTCATTAAAGTACAATTTTTGGGTAATTAAGGAAATAGATGGATGTCTCAATTTGTGAAAAAAAAATAAATAAAAAATAGGAAGAGCAGTTTTCCTTGTTGAGATATATTCAAGAGATTTAAACAAAGATAATCGTTAAGAATTCGATTAGTAAATAATCTATGGTCACAAATTTTGAGCCATAAATTAAGCTCTTGGACTACTAAATTAAGTATTCCTAGAAGCATCTACTCCCTCCAAATTTAGTTATGAACAATGATGAACTTGAGTTATAACTTTGATCCCTTGATTTGATACTAGGAAATTGAATAGATAATAAACATATATGGCAATGACGTGGCAAGTAACTTGAATTCAATCCCTCAACTTCCTTCAAATTTTTGTCTTGACTTATGATTTTATTGATTACTAAATACTTTGAGGCAATATACAAGCATGCCTAAACTTTGAAGCATTGTTCATTTTTATGTCCTTTGATTTGACCCGTGCCTTTTTTATTGTTGTGTCTCGATAAACCTTTGTACATTGTTTCAATGTATCTTGGAATATTTATTCTCTTACCTAACATTTCCAATCTATATATACATTAAAGTAATTTAGTTTCCTATTTTCATTTTCCAGCCTAAAGCACCTTATTAATCTGTTGGCTCATCTTGACCCTTGATTTCAGCATTAAATCCTGGCCATTGGGTTAATTAGAGAATATCTTGGCCATTAGGTTGATTATCATGTTTTTCAGCATTTGTTTCTACAGTTTCAATGCACGCGTTTTACTTTTCTTCTCTCTTTCACTTGTGCTGGTAGATTGCTCTCTTCCCGACTTCTGCATACCGGACCATGTCGTTCTTCACTATTCGCATTTCTCTACAATTTGTTTGGGCTCTTTTTCCTAATTTTGCATATCTGACTGATGTCGTTCTTCACGATTCGCATTTCTCTACGATTAGTTTTGGAGATCTGGCCAATGTCATTTTTCATACATGCGTATTTCTAGGCGATTAAACAATGATCGATTCGAACCCCTAATGTTACTTGAAGATCTGGTCGCATTTCTCTACGATTAGTTTGGGCTCTCTTTCTGAATTTTGCAGATCTGACTGATGTCGTTCTTCACGATTCGCATTTCTTTACGATTAGTTTTGGAGATCTGGCCAATGTCATTCTTCATGATTCGTATTTCTGGGCGATTAGATAACGATCGATTCGAACCACAAATGTTACTTGAAGATCTGGTCGATGTCCTTTTTCAGAATTTCGTCTTCTTCTCAGTTAGATAAGGATTGATTCAAATCCTATCTTGGGAAGTATCTGCCTTTTCTGTTATCTTCAATCGGGAGACTGAGTCCTAGAGGATTTAGAGTTTGCCGACCCTTATCAATTCGAGTTTAATAATCTGCCTAATTATCGTTGCCATCTATATGTCAGGTAAATTATCTTATTATTTTGTCAATCTCCAAACCCTAATTCCATACTATTTTTTTCGCAGAACTATTTATTGGTTAAATCTGGAATGACCTAAATCATTTCGTCATCTTTGTCGTATGGATAAGTATCTTCAGTTCTTATAATCATGGTGAGACTCTTTTCATTGATTTTTATATATCCTCAACTATAATTATATTAAAGCACATATTTATTTATTTAATCTGTAAACTATCTTAAGCTTTATTATGTACTTAATTAGCCATATTATATATGGTAAACTTTTTGGGTATTTGAATCGATTGGTTTATTGTCTAGATAACTGAAACAAACGTGTCTAATTAAGGCTTTTTCTGTACATGACTCTAAATAGACGTGTATAATTAAGGTGACTCTATGTATATTCAATTTCAAAATATTTTCTTCCTATTTTTTAGTAGTACTCGCCAACCCTAATTTACATTGTATGGTAAGTTTCGGAGGCCCAAGTTTTTTTGGTCCTCTTGATACACATTATTTAATCTTTTCTGCCATAATATTTTGGATATCTTATTTATATACAAATATAGTTGCAAACGTTGTTCTGTGTAGTTCATAAATCTCCTTGAGTTAGCCTCTTCTCACTCTTTACTACTTTTTTCACATATGGCACCTGTCATGTTTAATCTCTCTGACGTTACATCCGAGTTGCCAAACAATGCTGCTTTCCTTCTAAGGGTTGCAAGGAAGTGGTCTGTTCCATTCCAGAACCAAGAGTTAGGAATTAGACCGGTGGAAGTTGTGTTCATGGATCACCAGGTATTATTATTATGTTTGATTTTTTTGTTTTGTTTTTCATACATAAGTTGGTATATGTTGAGGCAATTGCGTTTACTACTATTTTACTTCTCTTTGTTTCCAAATAAGCTACTTATGTAGTTAATATTAGTTGTGATTCTTATTAAATTGTATTATGTCATGTATTTATGTAATAGCACACATGTTATGCCTGTCTATGTTGCATTTAAACTCATTTATGAATTTCTTTGCGTGTGTGGGTATGAACCTTTCATAGATTCCCAATTGTCTTTACTGATAATTCTTTGTTTTCAAATATGCTACTTCTCTCTGTTTTACTTCCCAATTGTCCACACTGTTTTACTTCATTGCGTTTTCAAATATGCTACTTATGTAGGTTAGCTTACTTAGTGATTCTTGTTAAATAGTTATGTGTTATGTACTTATGTAGTTAAGCATATTTTAAGCCTGTCCATGTTGCAGTTGAAGTTATTTATAAATGCCTTTGCATATGTGGGTATGAACCTTTCATCGATTATCGATTGTTTAAATATTGAAATTTCATTGTTTAAATTTTTATATGTTCTAAAAATGTTATTTCCTTCCTAATTCATTTACTTATATTCTGAATTTTTATTCTTGTGCAGTCTGCTAGTTACTGTGTTTAATGTACTTCTAATTATTTGAATTATACATACTGCATTTAACCTTGATCATTGATTGAGAGAAAAATCTGATTGAATCTTCTACTAAGTTTATTAGTTAATTAACTGCTTAGACTGATAATATCAAATGTTGCTCAATGGATTATATATAGATTTCGAATTTTGAAGCTAAATTTGGTGATTTTTTTCATTAATGAGGTTTTCATTGCGTTTAATACCAGGGAATAAGGATCCAAGCCACCATTGCTCATCAATATATCCCTGTGTTTGGCTACTGCATAGAGGAGGGAGCATTATATGCAATGATGCATTTCTCCATTAAAGAAAACATGGGCCAGTGGAAGCCAACATCACACCCATTCTGATTCTATTTCAATGATTCGACAAAGATCAAACCTCAGAGCAATGACAGACATCCTACTTTCCCCCTTACATTATATAGTTTTACATCGTTCATGGATGTATTCAACTCTCTGGATATCAGTGGTCCTGACCTGATTGGTAAGATAATCATTATATTTTCCTTTTACCCGCATTTGTACATGTGTAATAAGTGTTGTATTACATGAATCTCTTATTTTGAAGAATTATGTAGTGTCTAAATCATTACTTATTGGCTCATTTAGACATCATTGGTGCCTATAATCCCCTTGAGGCTGTGAGAAAGCCAGCAACGACCGATGGTCCGTCAACTTGGAGTAGCCTTTATTTGCGTGAATTGGAGTGGGCATTTTTTGGGTCCTACAAATTTTTTCCTTTGTTGATTATTAGACTACTCTGCCTTCTTCTTTTAATTTTTTATATTTTCAACGGTTCTGTTTCATATGCAGTAATAAGAAGATACATTGCACTCTATGGAATGAGTACGTTGATCAATTTGACAATTTTTTAAAGTCACCAAGGCAAGATCCTATTGTAGTCTTACTGCAACTGGGTCGCATCAATAGGAAATGGGGTTTGTTCTTCAACTTATCGCGGTTTCTCATCTTTAGTCCCTATTGTCTAATTTCAAACTATTTGATTACTATGTTTATTAACCTCCCAGGTGATTCAAAGGGTGTGTCCACATCCTTTCATGTGTCAAAGCTCATTGTTGATGAGCACATTCCAGAAATTGAAGACTTCCGAATCAAGTATATGTTATTAATTGAAAATATTTTAATCCTTGCACGATTCATTAATGATTTTACTGTGGAACTTTTGTATATTGCAGTAACTTTTTATATATAAGTTGCTAAACATGCTTTATTGCACTACCTTTGAATGATTGTTTTCACTTTTAATAACTTTATTACATGTGTTAGGTTTTTAAACATGAGGGCTTTAGCTGCGCATTCATCCGGCCAACGATCTTTGTTATCTGGCTTATCATCTGCAGGTGGAAAGGAGGTTGGATTTACTAGGACAATTGCTGAGTTGTCATCCGCAAAGGAGGTGCTACTGATCTTAATTGATTCTTTCCAACAATAACAGAGTAAAAGTTTTTTAAATGGTACTATAACTGCTTCAAATTTTCTCCAGGTTAGTGGCTGTTGGTTCTACAGATCTAGGTAAACTCCATTTTGTCATGGAGGAGTTGGGTTTACCTTGCCTGTTATGACCTGACATGCTTCAAAAAAGTTGTCAAAGATAATGGAGAGTTTATATGCACCAAGTGTGGCAGCCGGTTTTTGGAGGTGTATGGCGATACAGTTTGTGGTTGAGGGTAAAGCATCATAAGAACTATGCTGATATAATGTTGTGGGACAGAGACTATCAACGTTTGATTGGAAAGGCTGCTTGGGGTTCTCCGATTACATTGATATGGTAGGGCTTATCTGTAAAACTTAGTATTACTTTGTCAAGAGTTTAGTCCTCTGTTTCAACCTTTAAATCTGAATTTATTTTCATGGTTTTTTTTCTTCCCCCATCTCAGGATAAATTATCTCTAAAGAGCTGTCCAGATGAAATAACGCGTTTGGTTGGCCGCGATCTCTTGTTTAAAATAGACCATACATCCATGAGTTCACTGGAGGTGGCAAGGTCTATTCAATCAACATGATATCGGAGGACCAAAATAAAATCGAAGAGCTAAAAATGTTTAATGGGTCCAATTCTGGGGTACTACATTCTTTATCGATCTTTATGTGGATTGTTGTCTACTCCTAATATATTTGGTTACTTATCTACATATGCTTGACTTTGTGTATAGGATTACAACTCGGACTCTGATTTGGATTTATTATTTGATTCAGGCGACGCTGTTGATTCAAATGCGGTAAGTATACTTTGTTTATTCACCCGTGCTCAAATTTTAACCATATTGGCAATGAAATGTAGACACCACTGTCTTCAATTTTGAATGTACCTTTTACAGCTTTCCGACTCCCTGGATAACGAAGAATTGCAGTCTCCTAATCAAGTCCCCCAGAAGAGACTCTTTGATGATGACCAGTTCATTCCCGGTGCAGCCACATCGACTCGAGCATTGAGTAGAAAGAAACTCAAAGGCATCAAGATTGAAAAGCCTTGAGTTAAGCCCGTTTTCTGATCTGTTTTGAAGGAGCCATACAAACACTTTGCCTTTCATCTCATACATTAATTAATCTACTTTTTCCCAGTGCACCTTAGGATACAGTTTGATGGTATTTAACATACACAATTATTCACAGTAATTTTATGCCACACACTTTTATGCACATGTGTTGCAAAAAAGTGTTACTTATGATTTACTATGTTTTATTTTGTGCACATTGGGTGCTGCAGTTTAAACTTGGTTTATAGGGAAGGTTGCAAGTTGATTATTGTTTTCTTCTATGGTTTCATATGAATGGTGTAATGTTTTAAATTTGTGTGTGTTTTTCTGGGCATTTGATGTTGTTCTTCAAGTGTCTTATCATTATACTTAAATTGTTTAACTATGTAGGATTTCATATTGAATAGTTTATAATGGGTCTCTTTTTTTCCTTTTTTCTAAATTGATAGATTGGAATACTCGAATAGTTTATAGGTTAGATATAGATAATTTAACACATTAATAGATAATCATATATAAGGAATTAAATAACTCTAGGTCCCTTTAAACATAGTACCTTATAATTGCTATACAATAAAAGAGTTAAATCAAACAATTAACCTCAATAAAAGGGTTAATTAAACGATATTAATCTAATTGAGTAGTTATACTTAATGGTATGTCCCCATTACAATATAGATTTTTTTAAATAATAACTATATTTCTCATTTTAAGTAGATTGACATATGTGTTTCTTACCATATCTTAGGTTTGATATAGATGAGTGAACAAATATTAATAGATAATTATAAAAATTTTGAATTAAATAATTCTATGTTTCTACTTACATATCCTTTATCAAAGGTAACTTATAATTGCTATAAAATAAAATGAATAAATTAAAATATTAACCTAATTAATCAACATTAGTTTCATGGGTTTCGAATTCAAAACACCTAAATTATTATCTCAATTAATCTAATCAATATTAACTACAATGTTTATAAATCAGGTTTAATCAATCTCTTTTTAATCTAATTGAATAGTTATCTTTAATGTTATTTACCTATTACAATATCAATTACAATATCAATTTCCCTATTGCAACATAGGATACAAGATAAACTTTAATAAATAATAATAACTACAATTCTCATTTTAAGTAGATTGTCGTATATAATACCTACCATAACTTAGGTTAGATATACATAAGTGAGCAAATATTAATGGATAATCATAAATCACATATTAAAGATCTTTTGGGTTCTATATATATAAATATCATTTATCAAAGGTAATTTATTTATAATTTATATAAATTATAAATTATATAATCAGATCTTTTGAGCTCTGATTCAGCCACGTCTTCTGACTCTGATAGTAATTTGCTTCATGAGATCCATTCACTGGAATTTTTAAATGGAGTCAAATGTTCTGGAGTCCCTACCCATGAGCTTAAGTTAAAAGTTGGTGTCCTTGTGATGCTTATGCTAAATATTGACCAGTTATCTGGATTGTGCAATGGTACACGCCTTTTAGTTATGAGACTTGGGGATCATATTGTCGAGGCTCAGATGTTATGTGGACCCAATGTCGGGTAGAAGTTTTTTATTCCCAGATTAACTCTCACTCCCTCAGATATTAGATTGCCATTCACATTTCAGCGGAGACAGTTCCCATTAATTATATGTTATGCGATGACTATTAATAAGAGTCAAGGTCAATCACTTGAGAATGTTGGTATTTTCCTTCGAAGGCCTGTGTTCACCCATGGCCAATTATATGTAGCTATTTCGAGGGTCACGAATTGTGATACGTTGAAGTTCATGATATGCGATGACAGTGGTGAGCCTAGCAACTCTACATTGAATGTTTTTTACAAGGAGGTATTGAACATGTGTTCTCTTTAACCGTTAGGTATGTATGCATTAATTTTATGGCACCTATATAATTTTGTTTTCTAGTGTTTGACATACTTAGCTAAAATTCACTTGCTTAATGTAGGGTATTGTGAGTGCTTCCTTGTGCTTTCAAAATGTAATAGCTTGCGGAATAAATAGTTATTGTCAACTATATTATTTACGTTGAAACTTGCAATAATAAAGCTGGTGAATTATGGCAATAAGTTTCTCAGATGATTATGTTGGATTATTCTTTATTTTTATGCTGTACATTTTATTTGGTCATAGCATTCCGTGCAACGCACGGGTGAAATCACTAGTGTTCTTTAAACTAAGAATTTGCTTTGCCGGACCTGAGTTCTTATGGAATTAATTTTACACCTCCCTAAAGAATTGCTATTCGTCATGCGATCCTTTGAACTATTGAGAAACTCTTGAAATAATATCTTTTCAGTCATTCTAGGAAAGACCATACCGTCTTGAATATTTATTCAAGCAAACTGTTTGAATCACTTATTTCTTTTGCTAGAGCCCAATACTCATTTTTTATTTCTTGCCTGAAATTTTTATTTCCTTACCATTTTGCTTATAAGTGATTGACCTTATCTTCTTTCTGCATATATTCTTAAAAAACCCATTACGCTTATTTGTCAACAATAATTTTATTGCTTGAGCTGGGAAACACTTCTCTTTGCTTGATACTAGTAGCCTCTTTATTTTGAGACCTTAATTACTTGTTAACTCTTCACTTGATTCAAAACCTTGTCATGTATTATTTTGAAAATAGTTCAACCATGAAAATTCTCTTTGATAAAAATGGAAACCCCTTGAAAAAGACATTCCATTAATATATGAATAAATATTAGTTCCTTTTAAAATTGAAGTTTGGAATGAAATTGTTTCTCCCCTTATGCTTTCTCTTCCTTGTTCTCACCTAGTTTTGATTGCCCTTGATTGTCTACTTGAAATCTTGTAATCTCCTCTGGTCTCTCTATTATTTTTATTGCCTTTTCTTGACTGTATGTCTTTGTTTAATACCTCTTGTTACCATTTGATTAAACACATGAGATTGTTCTTCTCATAATTTTGAAAACCTTATTTACTTAACGAAGGACTTCATATTTCTGCCTCTACTCTCTTCAAGTTGCTTTGATTACAAGCGACATCAACTCTTTTGCAGCTCTAAATTATTTGTTATTTTCCTTATTAACTTTCCTCATGCCAATTTCCCTATATTTTATTTGTTATTCAAAATGCCTCTGATATATGAGTTGATATTAGTACCTTGAAAAAAATTGAAATTTGGTGAGAATTTGTTTCTTTTATTCTCCTTTATTTTTCTTGTTCTCACTTACTTTTGATCATCTTTGATTGCCCACTTGACATATTGGAATCCTCTTTTATTGCCCTTTCTTGACTTGTTGTCTTTAAATAAAGTTTGAATAAAAATTTGGGTAATTGGATTGTTAAAACTTTAAATATTTGCTCAACCCAAGTTTTGAGAACTTATGGTATAATTGGGTTAGATATTTTAAGGGCAAAAAATAAATTTGATTTTATAAACTTCGATACTCGAGATGGATGAAAAACTCCTATGTGAAAAAAAGGACTAATTACTTGAGCGCCACACATGCTCCTAGTGGTAAAAGAAATGAGAGTGAGCAGTGGAAACGATTTATGTACTGATGGAAAGAAAACAACCTACGTAATGATATTGCTATAGAGGAACGGAAAGGAATACCTTCCATCCAGAAACTTTGATGACATTTTGAAAAAGCAAGCATAAATACGCATATACATACCTTGAATAACTTTCAGGAAATTGTGAATTTCGACGACAAAATTCTGTTAAGGGAGGAAGATTGTAACATCCCGGAAAATCTTAAAAACAAATTGAGCAATGTGGTCGTTATTTTGATAGGGATGGGAGAATTAATTAAATTGCATCAATGGTAAAGCTACAAGATTGTCACTTAAATGAGTGCCAAGAATTAGAATGTGACAATGTAATTGTATTGAATTGAAAGGTTACAATGTTCGTCACTCGAATGAATGCCAAGAATTAGACTATGTTTATTGACAATGTGAATATTATTTTGACAATGATTGAATAACCACTTGAAATGCTACAAAATACAAAGATTGTTACTCGAATGATGCCTAGAGACAAGAATGTGGTTATTGGTTAATATGACTCGAAGTATAACCACCTAAATTGTAAAACCATATCAAGTAGGAGTACCTCGAGTAACATAGATCAAAGTACAATGACATAATTATAAGATAACAAAAAGTATAAGGACTTTTAGAGCAATAAACGAGTGAATCTCATTTTGCCACATCGTCTCCCAAAATATATGGTGCTAGATTGTGCCATGTGTTTCATTCTGATTGGTGAAACTCAAAGATTAATTAAAAATAACTAAATCTGGATATTTTTAACAACTATAAATAGGGGAGGAAGGATGTGAGGATTTCTCAACCTATCCTATCCCCTCTCACTCCCTTCCTCTCCGCATCCATATCTTAGCTCTTTCTTTTCACGCTTTGCTTCTTATTAGTGAATATCATGAACTTCAAAAATAAAGGAAATTCGTCCAAATGTAGTGAGAGGAGAAAAACACTTAAAGTCTATCAAACACTTAGTTTTGCATTTGGAAATGACCCCTCCGAATATATATAAGGAATCCAACTTGAAACACCACTTTGACTAAGGAATATAAAGGCTTTGTGGGCATTTGTCAACAACTCAAAGAATCCTTCGAAAAATCAAGTTAAAAAGGTGAGTAACTAATACTTTGATTCCCTATTAGCATTGTAGAAGTTTTGATAAGATAAATATGGTTTTGATTGAATGAAATGAACATGGATTTTGATGTATTGTAAAGAAAGATTGAATTATTGCATTTGGATCACTAGTTAATGCTCTACCTATCTTGTCTTTTCTTTGCTTTGTTTTGTTTTATACTTGGAGCCATCTAATGATACCGAGATGGGTGACGATTAGCATAGAATTTGCTTTGCTCATTGTTTGAAATTCCGGTAGGGGTCAACCGAGATTTGAATGTGGATCCACTTGAATATACATGGCCATGATTGAATTGATATTGAATGATATGACTCTTGCGCGCTCTATGGATAGTAGTTTAACTAGTGATAAAGCCCTTCTATGCATTCCATGGTTTTCTTGAAAATGAATCTCTCAAATGAAAGTTGAATCAAAGGGTTTTGTTACTCACTGAGTATGTTGTACTCACTCCTCTTTTCTACAATTTTGTAGATGATTGAAGGCGTGATGATTAAGAAGCAAATGGTGAGTTGGAGCATGTCCGCGAACGGGAGTAGAGTTTTTCATGTAGTGAAAGCTATCTTTGAAGCTACTACGAATGCAACTACGAACTTTATATATTTTGCATTAATAAGTATTCCCACCTGTCTATAATATATTTTTTACACCTTATAATGTATAAGGCAGAATGAATATGTAATCTTTGTATTGATCAGAAGGTTGCCCTTGTATGCAAAAGCTTTCCAATGGTTTGGTTCGGCTAGGTAATCAATGAAATATTCTTATTAACACAACTTGTTGTGTTCTTTACATTTCATTGAAAAACTGAGTTGTAATGATTTGTT
This sequence comes from Nyctanthes arbor-tristis, assembly GCA_963692815.1. Taxonomy (NCBI): domain Eukaryota; kingdom Viridiplantae; phylum Streptophyta; class Magnoliopsida; order Lamiales; family Oleaceae; genus Nyctanthes; species Nyctanthes arbor-tristis. The sequence continues at coordinate 13,614 of CAVNYN010210813.1, read as the reverse complement.
TAATTAAACCACTTGTTAGTTTAAGTAATCAATTAGCCTTATAGAAGGTTAAACAATCCAAAGGCAAGAAAAATTCGTGTTGTACGTTCCATCCCCACTATTTGTATTGAAGCTTCCGCCAAAGAATTTAATAACCGACATAAGATATTCAAGAATATTGAATATTAGCGGGGGTGTGACATAGCCACTCAAAAGCTAGGTCAAGCCAACGACGTAAAACAAAGGCGCTGCTTGGGCAGCAACTGAAGAAGGGAGTATTTTATTTTCTTTTCATTAATTTGTTTAAATTTTTAATTGTACATTTATCTTTTATGTCTACTTTTGAATAATGGTAGGGTCTTTGGTGAGGAAGTAGGGTAAGTAGCGTTGTTTCTTTAAAAAAAAAATTCTTGCAGGAACTCGGTAGTGTGCCCGGTGCGGGTGCACTGATGGTTTGGTGTGCCCGCACCAGCCAAATTATAAAATAAATAAATAAATAAAAATTTTGTGTTTTTCTTTATTCCTTTTCTTCTTTTTGTTTTGTTTGATTCTACATTGGGGACAATGTAAAGTTTAAGCGTGGGGGGAAGGAATTACATGTTTTGTGATTAATTACTTGCTTCGTGTGTTTTTAATTACTTGCTTTGTGTGTTTTTCATAATTCGGGTTCACGTTTTTTTTTTTTTGTAAATCTTGGTTGGACATGAGAAGGTAACTTGTTAATTTCTGAAATTAAAAAAAAAAAAAAAAAAGAATTTTAGCTTAGCTAGAATTAGGATCTTAAGCAATGCTAGAGTTTTTTTTAAAAAAAGGGAAAAAAGTAGTTTTGTGCGTTTAGCCTGGAGAGATTCATAACACGATTGAATAAGTGATCTCGCACCTTCTATTTATTTGTTTTGCCTCGAACTGGTTGTGACTAGATTATGTTGACAAATTTAACTTGGTGAGATTTTTTTAGCCTTAGACTGACACACCTTTATCAGTCTCACTATCTTTGTTCTTGTGTGATATTCTTCCATGGGTTTGGTTCTCTAGAACTTGCTTTATTTCTTTTTGATACTACATTGTTACATGCATTACATAAATATGATTAAAGGACTCTTTCTTGATTATCTTTTGCATAACTCTTTTGAGTTTATGGCCTATTTTTTTCTTTACACCCTTTAATACTAGTCTTGAGCCGAAAATAATATATATCCTTACTTTGCCAATGTACTAGTAGATTTGTCATTGTTCTTGTTGCTTGGGGTGGATAAGAAGTAAGTGTTGGGGGGGAAGAATGTTATTGATGGGGTGATGAGTTCAATTTGATTATGTATAGGCTAACGTGGTTTGTTATGAAGAAAAAAAAAAACAAGAAAGAGTTGATGAATGGCAAAAAAAAAAAAAAAAAAAAAAAAAAAAAGAGTTGTCTTTGCAAAATGAATCAATGGGAGAAAAATGATCACAGCGTAAGAAGAAAAGAAAAAAAAAATTAGAAAGGAAAGTTTTGAAAGAAAAGAGTTGAGATAAAAGGTTGTTTCGTTTTGAATAAAGGCCTGTGTTACTTTTGAAAGTTGAGATATATTATTCTTGTATAGGTGGTACTAGAAGTTTTAAAGGAATGAAGGGAGTAGTGGTTCCACTTGAGATATGTTCTTGAATATTATAATTTTTGTGTTCCTCTAGTTCTAATGGTTCCTTAGCATCACTTCCTAAATTTTTCCCACCTTAACCCTTAGCGCCGTTACAACCCTTTAAGATCTTATGATTTGTGTCATGCATGTGCACCTAAGTGGGGGAGAATGAGAAATGTTGCAAGCCTATGGTAGAATTCTCCTGTTGGGTAGAATTTTGAGCGTAAACACATCATCTTTAAACACTTGAGCGAAGAGTGAACTTATTCGTGAGGGTCAGCCTATCTGGTTTATGCTATTCCACGTAAAAGTTGTGTTTCATGATTCTAAAGATTGCTTGAGTACCCTTGTTCATGACATTTTATGAGTTTTGAAGGGTTAATCTTTATTTGTGAAGAAAAGAAGAAAAAAATTCTCAAAACTCTTGTGTTGCTTTGGAGACTTTTTATTAGGCAAGCTACCTTAATTTTCCGTGAGCTAAATGTTAAGTTGTTTGCCTTGTGTGTAACCAGGGGAATCTAATGTTTATGTTCGTGTTTTGTGTTGTCTTGTGTGATGTTTGAGGAGGAACAATGGTTTATGTATGAGGGAATTTGATAGGAGCTCTATTAAATTGTCTAATCTCTCCATACTAGTAGTTAATTGTGTGTTTTATTATCTTAAAATAATTATTTATGTTCAATTTGTTTACTTGTTATAGGAAGAAGGAAATAATTGAAAAGAATCGAAAACATACGGACATTGCAAGAATTTTGGAGCTTGAGCGGACTAAGATGTCTAGTAAACGAACTTGCAAGGTACAAATGAAAGGAAAAAAAAAGAAGAAACTGTGCGGCCGCACAGAATGCACATGCGGCGGCACATTATTGTAAAACTCTGATAGAAATAGCAGGGCGGGCGCACCCTACGAGCGGAATTTGTCTGTTTTCCTTATTTCCTTTGATTTCTTTTTATGCTATATCTTGTACACGATTTTTAGTCTTTCTCTTAGGGTTTTAGACCCTATATAAAAGGGTCAAGCCGTAAGAATAAAAAAAACTACTTCATAGAATTATTTATTTTACATCAAAGACAAGTTTTGGAGGAAGATTTTCCCCAGTGAGCATGCAAGGCTAACTTCTTTCTTCCTCCAGTTTAAGGATATGCTGCTACTTCTTACTTTTAATTAATCAATTCCAGTAAATTGTTTCTTACTCTTTTGTGAAATTGATTGTGTTATTCTATTTTTCATGTTTATGAATATTGATTGTTTGATTTAGTTTAGGCTTACTAAGTTGAATAATTAATGTTCTATTGCTAGATTTGGGAATTCAATCCGTAATTGTTGTTTCTCCCAATTCTTGCAGCAACTAAGGATTGTTAATCATTATGGATAACACAACCTAAGTTAAATAGATCAAGCTTGTAAATTTATTTTGTAGGTTAACTTATTTTCCTAATTTTTCATGAATGTCCAAGCAGTTAGGTCTAATTGAAGAGTTGATTTTTATTAGACACACTTGAGGAAAAATTTAGGTAGCAGAGTTTATTGTTATCTAGAGTTAATAGTTTTGCAAGAAAGTAGAAACGACGTTTGTGTACAACTAAACCAAGAACTGGAGTTAATGTTTATGTTTTATATTTTCTTTCTTCTTTTCTTTTTATTAATTTTTAGTTCGATACTTTACAAAATCCCCCTTCTTACTAGTTGACGCAAGGCACTTAGATTTATCCATCCTTCTCTTTAGACACGACGCTCTTCCGATCTCTACAAGTTATTTTAATTTAGTGGAGTAAGGTATTTATTATTTTGGATCATTCGACACGCTGCATATATTATGGTGACTAAGTTGTTCCATCTTATATTGACTTTACCTATTTCTACTTCGACTAAAAAGCGGGCCTTTTTATTAATGAAACATGTGAAAATAGAAGTGCGTAATGAAATGGAAGATGACTTTCTTGTTGATGGTCAAACACTAAATAACGAAAGGAAACTTGTTGAGAAAATAGATTTAGATTTTCTTGTGTATGAATTTTTCATTTCAAAACCACATCGGGAACAACTTCAGGTTAAATAAAAACAAATTTTGCTTTATGTGAATTTATTGTATTGATTTTCTTAATGTACAACCCCGTGGCCTAAATTTCTTGATCTACCACTGACTGCAACTCTTGATTTAGATATGAATAGATAGATAATAGATAGGATTCTAACTAAAGGTATAAGTTACAAAGTTTCTAAGTTTCATGAACACATTAATTATAACTAAAGGATTTGGAAGAAAGTAATTTCTGTATATTTCATCTCCTGTGTATTGTACAGATATTTATACATAGCTTTACCTATGCTACAAGGAAATCAAATCATCTATGTAAGGAAAGATTACAAGAATCATAATGTGAATACAAGGAAAAAAATCATAACTATCTTGGGGAGGAAGTTAGAGAAATTGACTTCGCTTTATCATGCCCCCACAAGCGCAAGGGTCAGGGAAGGACACTAAACTTTGTCCAATGCAGCTGAAACGACCTCCGAGTTAAGTATTTAGTAAGTGAATCAGTAAGGTGGTTTGCCAAGGGAACATGAGCAACGCGGAGAAACTTATTGAGCACTGGGTCACGAACAAAGTGGAAATCCAATGCTATATATTTCATACGTGAATGAAAAAGGGGATTTGAACATAAATAGACATTATCACAATAAATAGTAGGTAGATTAGGTAAGGAAACCAATAACTCACGAAGCAGATTAGATAAACAATTGAGTTCAGCTAGTGGCAGATGCAACGGCACGGTATTCAACTTTAGTTGAAAAGCCGGTATTCCACTTCAGTTGTAAAGGAAGCAACTGTGGAAAGCTTTTTAGAACTCCAAATAATAGGATTAGAGCTCAAGAAAGCCACATATGCAGAAGTGGAATGTCTAGTATCACCAGCCCAATCTGCATCTGCAAAGGCATAAAAAAACGAAGGAGAACTAGTAGAGAGATATATACCATAATGAGAGGTGCCTTTGAGATACCTAAGGACCCTTTTAACAGCTGTCCAATGCGAGACAGAAGGACTGTGTATAAACTGCGCTAATTTGTTGACGATATAAGGCCATGTAAGAGAGAGATACTATAGAGAACCAAAAACTTGCCGATATTGAGTGGGAACAAAGCCAGGAGATCCATCATGGAGTTTAAAAGGAGTTTAAGAATATCAAATATAGATAATGGCATGTGAACCTCATTAGTAGAAAGCATGTTTGTGCACTGCAGAATATCATGAATATGTTTCTGTTGACTAACGAACAGTCTAGTTGAGGTGCAATGTGCCTCAATACCAAGAAAATAGCTGAGATGACCAAGATCTTTTATGGAGAGAAAGAGAGAAAGTTTGTTGATAAAGTGATGAATAGCAGTGGAGGAGTTACCAGTAAGAATGATATGATCGACATAGATGAGAAGATACATGACTGAAGAGTAGATAAAAAAAGAGGCGTGAGCTCAGGAGTTGGTGAACCCAGAGGTGAGAAGAAAGGAATGAAGTTCTTGATACCTTGCACGAGGAGTTTGACGAAGACCATAAATTGTTTTTTTTTTAGAAGACATACATGAGATGGAAAATGAGGATAAAACGCAGTGGTTGTTGTATATAAACTAATTTAGAAAGTGAGCCTTGTAAGAAAGCATTATTAACATCCAATTGTCACACTGACCAATTATGAGTGATAGCAAGGGTAACTACAAGGAGAATGGTAGCATGTTTAACAATTGGGGTAAAGGTTTCTGTAAAATCAACACCTGGAGATTGATGAAACCAAAGTTGTTAGTCGAGCTTTATAGGGACCGATAAAATTATCAGGATTTCTCTTAATTCTATATACCCACTTACAGCCAACTACATTTTGAGATGAAGTGGGCAGAACTAATATCCAAGTTTGGTTTCATTGAAAGGCAGTAATTTTTCTCTTGCATAGCATTATGACAATGTGAAATCTTTGAAGCTTGTGAAAATGAAGTTGGTTATATTTGAGTTTCAGCCAATTAAGTAAGGATCTCGTAGTTTGAAAATATTATTTCGTGATCGTGTAACCATAAGAGTAGATGAGATGGTGGCATTGGGGATTTAAGTAAAGTGTCGTGCGGTGATAAAGAGGTAGTTGGAGTGGTCTGCAGTGGTGGTAAAGAGTGGGACAAAGGAGAAGATGATTGCTTTGAAGAAGATGAAGAACTTGGAGAAAGTGGAATGCTTACTTGTGGACACTAGAGGTGCAGCCATGGTGGGCGTCGGAGTTGAAGCAGCTGTATGAAAGGAGAGAACCTCAACTAGGGCTGTAAGTACAAACCACAAAACCAAATTGAAACCACAATTTCAAAACCATTGGGTTGGATCCACATAGACCCGTCAACGCTTTGGTTTTGACCCAAACCGAACCTCCTTAAGAGTGGTTTGGTTTAGTTTCGATTATGGCAACCCGCTTGAAACCACCAAACTGCCAATAATTTCTTTTTAAATTCAATTTTTTATTAAAAAATTACAGCAAATTTAGACTTTTTATCTAGTGCAGTTCGCAGTATCCTTTCAACAATATTTATTGGGTTCATACTACATATAAAATACAAAATACAAGACCTAGTTGACCTATAGCCTGGCCCAAATACATCATCATCCATATTCGCTTGAAGTGGCATCAGTAATTTTCTACGTATATTAATTACAGCCGTTTCAACTTTCAAGTTTTAACCCTTCCGCTTCAACTGAGTGATTCAAGTTTCAAACGACATGAGTTGGTGTTTATGAAGAAATCCAAAGAGAAGACACTTACAATAAGGTTTTTATCAATCTATTTTTTCATAAATATTGTGACCTCTATTTTTTAAACATGTTTTCTAGATCCCACTCTACTTCTCCAATTGCAAGTTTTGGAATTTGCTCTTTTTGTCACCTCTTATAATTTTCTTTTCTATTTTCTGCGTAAATTAATAAATTTGCATTCTTTTATTAGAATTTGAACTTCTTTTTTAGTTTCAAACTGGGCTTAATATCTAATGATGCTTTAACCTATATAGCTACGGATCCAATTTTAGAAGAACAAGGTGATCACAAGAATGACGTCGTGATTCCAGTCCTACTGTCTGAGTGTAAGAATTGTTAAAAGGGACATAAGAGGTCTAATGTACGGGCTGATTTTAATGAGCGTGAGGACGGAAATGTAGAATGTATATATTGTGGAAAAGTTTATAAGTACCGCTCAAAGAATATTGGGACTAGTACAATATAGAATCACATTGAGGCATTGTGCAAGAAGTATCCATATAGGTTTGAAAACAAGAAGCAGAAAACATTGAGTCTCTATGGTAAAAACAAAAATGATGATGTTTTAGTAGGTGTCGGTAGTTGTGGACAACCTGTGAAGTTCACTCAAAAAGGGGTGAGAGAACAAGTTACTAAGTACTTTATACTTTATGAGTTGCCATTTCGACATGTTGAAAATGAGGGCTTTCAAATACACACAAGGTACTTTTTCCCCACGTTTGTTTTTCCTAGTAGGGTTACAATGGCTAAAGATATATACATAATCTCTTTCTTGATGAGAAAATAAAATTAGAAAAAGAGTTAAGTAAGCATAGAGTTTGCTTGACCACCGATTGTTGGACATCAATACAAAATATTAGTTACCAGTGTTTGACTGCTCATTGGGTTGCTTCCGATCTAGACTTCAAAAAAGAATCATAAGCTTCATTAAGTGCCTAGTCTTAAGGTTGATATGGTTGGAAAGGAGTTGATTTCGTCCTTCAAGACTGGGGAATTGATAAGATATTTTGGGTGATCGTTGATAAAGCTTCATGTAATGATGTAGCTATTAGATCGGAAGAGCTGGATCTTGAGAAGAAAAATGGTCTAATTCTTGCTGGTGAATGTGGTGTTGTGCTCATATTCTCAATCTCATAGTTTGTGATGGCTTAAAGGAAATTAATTCTACTACTACATCTATTCGTAAGGCTGTGAGGTATGTCAGATCTTCTCCAGCATGACTTAAAACAGATCAAGAGAGTTGTAAGATTGTGAATATTGTTTCTCGTGGTTTATTGTGTCTAGATGTGACACTAGGTGGAACTCAACCTATATGACATTACAAGCTGCCCTAAAATTTGGAAAGGCATTTGATGTTTTGAAAAGTGATGCAAATTATACAAAATAGTTTGAGGAAGATAAACCTAATGAGAGTACAGAGGATACTTTAGATGGACCACCTACATATGTTAATTGGGACAAAGCAGACGTATTTGTTGGATTTTTGAAGAAATTCTATGACATGACTTTGAAAACTAGTGGCTCTTTGTATGCTACTTTTGATAATTTCTGTAATGGCCTACTCCACTTTGAAATGACATTCTTCGCTCTGGGCCAAGCCCGCACGATTTTGCTCTTGGGTTTTACCCAAAAGGCCTCATGCTAATTGGAGAAGTCTCTTAGCTTATAAACTGGTCTCCCTTCCGATCTTACCCAAGCTATGTGGGATTGAGACTGCCACAATCACCCCATCTAAGGCGGTCTCATTGGCCATACTTCCAGTTGGGCTCTGCTCTGATACTATCAGTAACGACCCGCTCCAATTTGACATAGATTAATTAGGTAATTCAGGTATTTTAGGGGCCTCATGGTAAAAATTAGGAACTCCTTGTCCCTTTTTGAAAAATCAGGTGGCCACTCCGCCCCGCCCCATCCCCAATCATAGATCGTCTGATCGTGGCTTAATCAGCCAATTTGGCCCCTAATCAGCCAGAGGCCTTCCACCAGTCGACTCTCCCATCAAGGTGACCCCCACCCCAGTCATCTCAGCCGCCTCTGGTAGCACTAGAACGGCTGGTGGCTTGCATCCAAGAGAGATGTTGATTTTTAGGCAGTTGATTCATTGCCGGAGCAGGAAAAATCAGATCTGGTATTGCCGGTGGCTTGCTTCCAAGAGAGCTCCTGCCGTTCAGATCCAGTCTAATTACTTCGTAGTGGTGGGTGGGGTGGTTGGTGGTCGCAGTGGGAGGTCGGCTGTAGTGGGTAATCTGGTGGTCAATGGGGTGGGGTGGTGTAGGAGTTCGCGGTGGTCATGGTGGTGGTTACGGTAGTGACTTGGTTGTGTTGTGTTGTGTCATGACTGGGGTGGTGGTCACAGTGGCTGTGTTGTTGTGACTCGGTTGTTCCGATGAGTTATTTTTGTTGTGACTTGAAGCATTGGCTAGTTGTTTTTATTGTGACTTAGTGTTTTGGAGTTGTGTTTGATTTGACTCGATGTTTTGTTGTGACTTGGTGTTTTGGCGAGTTGGTTTTGTTGTGACTCAATGTTTTGATGAGTTGTTTTAGTGTGACTCGAGGTTTTGACAAGTTTTTTTGTGTGACTCAGTGTTTTGATATGACTCGGTGTTTTGGCGAATTGTGGTTGTTGTGTTATAAATTGTGATATCACAATGTAAAAGCACTTGAAACACCTGATTTTTCAAAAAAAAAAAAAAAAACTATCATGTACCTTAATTTTAAAAGTGTGCAAAAAATCTTGTATTTTTCAAGTTATCCCCTTTGACAGGATATTGTTTGTTTTGGGCCTAGCCCGTATGGTTTTGTTCTTGGGTTCTTACCCGAAAGGCCTCGTGTCTGTTGGAGTAGGTCTTTTAACTTATGAACTGGTCTCACTTTCTCTACCTAATAGGTGTGGGATTGAGGCTGTTAAAATCACCCCACCTAAGGGGGCCCAATGTCCTTGTTGGCCACACTTCCAGTTGGCCTCTGCTCTGATACCATCTGTAACTACCCCTTCTACTTTGACATGATATTATTCTCTTTGGGCCTAGACCGCATGGTTTTACTCTTGGGTTCTCACCCAAAAGGCCTCATATAAGTTGGAATGTGTCTCTTAACTTATAAACTAGTCTCACTTTCTCTACTCAAGTGATGTGAGATTGAGGCTGTCACAATCGCCCCATCTAAGGGGGGTCCAACGTCCTTGTTGGCCACACTTCTAGTTGGGCTCTACTTTAATACCATCTGTAATAACCCACTCCACTTTGACATGATACTGATGGCTCTGGGCCAAGCCCATATGGTTTTGCTCTCGGGTTCTACCCAAAAGGCCTCATGCTAGTTGGAGCTGGTCTCTTAGCTTATAAACTAGTCTTTTTTCTCTAACTAAGCGATGTGGGAATGATGTCGTCACAATCACCCCATCAAAGGGCACAACATCCTCATTAGCCACACTTCCGGTTGGGCTCTGCTCTGATACCATCTGTAACGATCAGTTCCACTTTGACATTAGAATGTCTGCTCTGGGTGAAGACCGTATGGTTTTACTCTTGGGTTCTACCCAATAGTCCTTATGCCAGTTGGAGTGGGTCTCTTAGCATATAAACTAGTCTCTCTTTCTCTCCCCATCTAAGTAATGTGTGGCCAACGAGGATGTTGGGCCACCTTAGATGGTGTGATTGTGACAGCCTCAATCCCACATCGCTTGAGTAGAGAAAGAGAGATCAGTTTATAAACTAAGAGACGCACTTCCACTGGCACGAGGCCTTTTGGGTAGAACCTAAGAGCAAAACTGTACGGGCTTGGTCCAGAGCCAGCAATATCATGTCAAAGTTTAACGGGTTATTACAGATGGTATCAGAGAAGAGCCCAACTAGAAGTGTGGCCAATGAGGGCGTTGGGCCCCCTTAGGTGGGGTGATTGTGCTAGTCTTAATCCCACATCGCTTGGGTAGAGAAAGTGAGACTAGTTTATAAGTGAAGAGACCCACTCGAACTGATATGAAGCATTCTGGAACCCAAAAGCAAAACTGTGCGGGCTAGACCCAGAGCGGACAATATCATGTCAAAGTGGAGCGGGTCGTTACAAATGGTATCAGAGTAGAGCCCAACCGAAAGTGTGCCAACGAGGACATTTGGCCCCCCTTAGATAGGGTGATTGTGACATCCTTAATCCAACATCGCTTGGGTAGAGAAAGAGGGACTAGTTTATAAGCTCAGAGACTCGCTTCAACTGGTATAAGGCCTTATAAGGAGGCTGATACCATCTGTAATGACCCGCTCCAGTTTGACATGATACTATCAGCTCTAGGCCAAACCCGCACGGGTTTGCTCTTAGGTTATACCTAAAAAGCCTCATGCCAGTTGTAACGGGTCTCTTAACTTATAAACTGGTCTCTTTTTCTCTAACCAAGTGATGTAGGATTGAGGCTATCACAATCATCCCATCTAAGGAGGCCCAACGTCCTAGTTGGCCACACTTCTAGTTGGGCTCTTCTCTAATACCATATGTAACGGCCCGCTCCACTTTGATATGATATTGTCTACTTTGGACATAGCTCGCACGGTTTTGCTCTTGGTCCTAAAAGGCCTCATGTCAGTTGGAGTGGGTCTTTTAATTTATGAACTGGTCTCACTTTCTCTACCTAAGCGATGTGGGATTGAGGCTGTCATAATTTCTTTCAAGAATTATGTCTAATTCATGAACAGTTGAAAGAATTAGCAAAAGATCCAAGTACTTTGACGGGTCACGTGGCAATTAGTATGAGATAAAAATATGATAAGTATTGGGGTAATCTTGAGAAATTATAATCAGGTGATGTTTATAACCACAATTCTCGACCCAAGATGCAAGTTAGAACTACTTAAAGTTGGATTTGAACTTAGTTACAAACCAAATATTGCAAAAATGTTGTTAAACAAAGATGAAAACACACTTCAAAGGTTGTATGAATGGCATAAGGACATGATCAGTCCATCATCAACTTCATCAAATGTGGCTACGCAAAGTAGTAGTCCAGACTAGTCACAGAATGCAACAGATACTACTAAGTCCGTGCCTACAATTTTTAAAGCTAAGCTTATGCGGGAATCTCAAGTGGTGAAGAATGATTTGGTTGACAATTTGAATGATTATTGTGAACATTTCAGTGATGAGCAGTTTGACATATTGTCTTGGTGGAAGTTGAACGAACACAAGTACAAGATCGTCTCTTTAATTGCAAAGATGTGCTGGCGGTCCAAATATATATAGTTGCTTCTAAGTCTACATTCCCCACAAGTCTCAGAATTCTTGATTCCTTTAGAAGTTTATTAAGTACAAAAATGGTGGAGGCATTGATTTGTACAAAGAATTGGCTGCAAAATAATAAGGAACTGATAGTGATACATCAATATTTGGATAAGGTTGAAGCCTTTCATGGCTTAGAGAAAGCTTTGGAAGGTGATAGTGTAAGTAATTTTATTATCAATTTTTTACAATTTTGTGATGATTGTTCTTATTGCTTACTTTATTTCATTTTCTTATTATTAATGAATGCAACATTTTATCATCAGAAAGTGATCATGTGTTACAACAGGGAATGTTGAACCAATAAATATCAATTAACAGGTTTTCTGTTCTCTCTCCTGATACTTATTTATGGGTTATTTGTTGTTGACAAGAAATGCTTATGCTAGTGAGTGGAAGGGTAAAACTGATAGCCAAGTCAATGAATCAAGTTTCTACTTTTAACAAAAGAATTTGCTATTGTTGCTTTATTTTGATCATCACTAGAATTTAGTACTGAAATCATATAATTTCCAGTGTTTGTTATTTTTTTGGTCGTGAAATGGCACTAATAATTAATAATATATTGTTTTGGCTTTCGATATAACCCGTGGTTTGAAACCACACCAAACCACAAATAAATCATTTGGTTTGGTTTGGTTTAGGAATTTAAATGGTTTGGTTTTGTGTGGAAAAATCTCAAACCGTTTTAAATGGTTTGGTTTTAAATTTGACAAAAAAAAAAAGGCCCAAACAGAACCGTTTACACCCCTAACCTCAACAGTAGTACGAGAAGTATCTGGGCTGGTTTGGATATGAGAAGTACCCATGTCACTTGGTGTAGATGAAGTAGATGGACCTACTTCTAACAGCTAGAGTAGGAGTCCATGGGGAAGAAATTGGTGGGAACGAGAAGAAGAAAAAGTATTATGAGTTTGGTGAGTCTTGAAGGGAACGATGTGCTCGAAAAAGTTAACATGTCTTGAAATAAAGACACGATTAGCTGAGGAGTCAAAGCACAAGTGACAATGATGTTGAACCGAGAACGCAAGACATGTCCATGATCGAGACCGTGGCTCAAGTTTATTTAAATTGTAGGGTCGTAGCCATAGGTAACATAGACAATCAAAGACTCGAAGATTTGAATAAGATGGATTTTGCTTAAATAATGTATGATATGGGTTGTCATGATGAAGAACTAATGTTGTCATGCGATTGATAAGGTATACCGCATGTGAGAAGGCTCGAGTCCAAAACCGAAGTGGCATATTAGCTTGATGTAGAAGAGTCAATCTAGTTTCTACAATATGCTTATGTTTACGTTCTATTGATCCAACACGCTCTGGTGTGTGGGGAGGTAAAATAAGATGTTGTATGCCATGTTGAGCTAGTAGTGGTGAGAATGTTTTAAATTCAGCCCCGCCATTGGTATACACAGTCTTAATAGTAGGTTGAAGATAATTTTCTACAAGTGCTCAGAATTTCTTAAACACTTGAGAAGCATCATATTTTAGTTTCAGGGGGGTAAAACAAAGTGTATTTAGTGAAGTAGTCGATGAAGATGATATTGTAGCGAAAGTCATCATAAGATTGAATTGGGGCAGGTCCCCATACATCAGAGTATTATAGCACTTGGAGGGGAGTATCACAAGAACTGAAGATTCACTAAAAGCTAATTTTTGACTTTTATGATTAAGGCATGAGTACTCACATATATCATTAGAATGAGAGATCTAAAATATTATTTTTTGAGAGAATATTTTTCTCAACTCGGGATGAAGGATGACCTACTCTTTGACGCCATATTTTGGAAAAGAGAACCAGTGACGCGAAAGGGGAATGATGATTTGATGGTTTTGAGTTGCTGCTCCATTCCTACAAGTTGTCTCTATTCCAGCCGCTCACCAAGTCTACCCCTGTAGCTAGATCCTTCACAATTCGAATTTCCAAGTCATACTAACACATCATAAACTTTTCTTAATGTATTCTAA